>VDFB02028834.1:0-15176 GCA_007258455.2 Sequoia sempervirens
ACTAGTACTAGTGGTGATGTTTTAGTAGCATTTCCTAGATCTTCCCATATTACTAGTACGGGAACATTGTCTGTCACATTTGTGGTGACCAAGGATTTCATTCCCATAAAGATAGAGAAGGTCCCAGGTACTTTAAAATGTTTTAATTATTATTATATATAATCCAATTGAAATTTACTTATTGATCACTCTTTTTAGGCTAATGATCCCATGATCATTTTGCAGGAAATGATGTTTTTTTTAAACATCTAGGTGATATGACATTGGAGCTCTTTGGGCCCACCATACGTACACTATGGAATGCCCAAAATTAAGATTTAAAAGATGAGCTCATTAACCATTTAGTTGTGTTGTTCAGTGATAAAACATTCAACCAAACCAATGTCCTTAAGAACGATAGTACCTATCTAAAGAATGTGAGGGACCAATATAGGTCACATTTAGAGAAGAAAAAAAAGTATAAGCGTCCCCCCATGATTCTAGAGAGGGAGTGGAAGGACCTGGTGTCAAATGGAAAGGAGAAGGCTAAAAAGAGAAAAGGAAAGACATCACCGGGCCAAGGAAGGTATGTAATCATCCAACAATGTAATTATATAATTGAAGTTACTTTTATTTTACCACATAATCCTAGCATTATTTTAAAATTTTCATAGAGCTCTGCCAGAGCACATTAGGAAGGCAACAAAGGAAAGACTAGAAAAATACAGGCAGCACAAACTTGGCTCTGGTGGTTATATGAAATTAACCGCACGAATTGTAAGTATCAATAAATGAAATATTGTATCCAAATAATAAATTCAAAACAATTTTGGTTTTATCCCATAGAAGCAAAATTCATGATCTTATGCAAAAATGAAGGCTCACGAATTCAGCAGGCTCCAGGAGGAAGAAGGATATAGAAGATTTCCTTCTAGCAAGGCTATGAGCCATGGATGAATTCCTAAGAGCCTTGACTAGGAAAACACAATCTTCTACTACATCTGACATGCAGGTAAATAAACTCAATAAAATTTATTTATAATTCAATACTTATGCAATCTATTCAATATTAATTTCCACCATAAAGTAATTATGTTCCTATCTGTTTTAAATGGACAAGCAATGATAATACTACACATGACATTTGGGAGATGCAATCTAGTGAGAATTGGAGCACAACCTATAGATGAAGGTCATGGTGTGCATCTCGGTACTAGATGTATTCATGTGCTATACAAAATCCAGTATGGATTAATACAATTAAACATTTTTAATTGCAATTGGTGTATTAATTAATGTAACCTTTCGTGTTTCAATTTTAGAGCATATAGGACATGATCAACATGTGAGCATGGTCGAGGCTAGACAAGATCAAAGAACGCTGATGTAGCTGTCGGCCCCATCGTGTAAAGAGGACCACTCTAATGTTCTTTTAAACATATTTAATTGCAATTGGTGTAATAATTAATGTAACCTTTCGTGTTTCAACTCCAGATCAAGATTTAGAGGGTGTTCAGCATGTTGAGCATGAGGCTATAAGACAAGATCAAGAACATGATGTGGCCACATTGGGTAAAGAGCACCACTCTAATGTTCTTTTAATTAATAAAATACTTGTAACAATAATAACAAAACATATTAATTTAACATTTCTTTGTTATTGCAGAAGACCACCCCTTGCAGTGGCCTCCACATTGTGATCAGTAAACGACTAGGAGTACATTAATATCACAAGAAGAAGGCAGAAGAAATGAAGGGGGGATAGATGATTTAGAAAACGATACTCCACTTCAGTTTGTTTTAGCTTCAAAAAAGAAACAAAAGAAAAGTGATTGTAATGATATTATGACAATTAATATTTTTGATAATATTAATGGATGAATGAATGAATGTTATATGTTAATGAATGAATGTGAATATGTTAATGAATGAATGTTATATGTTATTAATAGATGTATGAATGAATGTTATATGTTATTAATGGATGAATGAATGAATGTTATATGTTATTAATGGATGAATGAATGATTAATGTTATATGATCGGGTATGGGGAATTGAGAGTGATGTGAGGGGGCGGGAGGGGCCAAATGAGCTTCCACCATCACATGGTTGGCCCTGTTAAGTAGAGAATATTAAACTATTCTCAAGACAAAGAGAAGCTCAATCCAACTACATCCAAGTATCTTTTTAATTCCTCTATATTTCATCAATCTCTTTACTATTCGAACCTCATACATATGTTTTAGATGAAGAACCCATTATTGTGAAATGTGGCTCTAGTTGAGTAAACTGAATCCATGCTTTGCATCATAATTTGAAGTTGTTTCCATTCCAATGTTTTGATTTTAGTTTGTTTGTATGGCTTTGTATGAATACCACATTGTGTTGTGTGTGGATTTGGTTTCAAAGCTCTGTTTCTTTTGTTTTTTAGTGGTGACATAACTCTAAAATTTGACTTTTGTGCATAACAGGTTAGTGGAAAAATTGACAGCTCTGAAGGGTTTAGAGGCTCAATTAAGATAGATACACACATATTTGGATATTGTTGTTGATGGGAGGCTTCCACTTAACCATGAAATTTTGTACCATTTGCAGGTATGCAAAAATTTCTCTACTTGCATTCATTCAACTTACTGTCTTCCTTACCAAAATCTACCCTTGTTAAGCCACAACCATAACTAGCACACTATCATAATGCTTCAATCCCAGTCATTAATATTTGTCTTGAAAAAAAGGATAATAGTCATTAATACATTACTAAGGCTAAACATATTTCATAAAGACCTATGGAGGATAAACCATAGTATACCAATCCATTAGAGACTCACAATGCATAAAACCATTGAAAATACATCACAGTCATAACCTTTGCTAACCTTAGCCACAGGATATTCTTTTGGATTGTTTACAAATTCATATCTATGATCATAAGCATCATAAGCCTTTGTAATCTTTATGATTTCCCTAAGTTGAATGACCGTTGACTTTGCATTTAGTTGACTATTCCTTTGTCTTAGCACTATCACCCGTATTCATCAAATCACTATGCATTGTTGATCTTTCATCTTATATTCCATTTTATTGATATTTTCATACATTGTTTTAACTGTTAAGACCATCCTTTATTGATTATTTATTTTCTTTTAAATAATTTTCTACCTCTCATGATTTGGCATCTTCTTGAAGACTCTAAACTCTTTCTATCATTGCTCACTTGGTGAGGGGGACTATCACTATACTTGTTTGAAATGATTGTGGATTGCCATCCTTTGAATCTACCCTTTACATGACTATCTTTTACTACCCTTAGTTGATAGTCCTTCTAGGTGACTTCCCTTTATATGTATGGTGATTTTCTTCTTTGAGCAATCGATTTGAGTGTCATTTGAATATTGACATTTTCTCTTTCATGCCTACTAGGTTTGTGCTCTGCTCCTCTTTTATGCCCATTGACCTCATACATTTAATATGACAATCCTTTAGTGCCCTTAAGGTTTTTCATCATGATTCATAGTCAAAACCTTTATAACACAGTCATAAAGAGACCTATTGGGCACAAAACATAGTCATAACTTATAGTCATTAATCACTGTCCAAAGTCAGTATAACTATCTTTTCAACTTCACAAGGTCGCTGCCATTTAAATTTTCTAAAATAACTATATCTTGAAGACATTAATGAGTATCCTAGGTTTTATTCATGGTGTTTGATATTTTTTTCACCCTCATTACTATCATTTCCCTTGTGAAAATCATCTTTTTTTAGTTGATTGTCATTATTTTTCCTTACATCAAGATTTGACCCCTTTGTGATTTCTCATCAAAACTCTATATCTTTAGTAGTCCTCCATAGCACTGCCCCTCTGTTATATCATACATTGTGTATTGCTTCTTCCTCATGAATATCAATGTGCATGATTGTCCTTGCAAATATATGGTATGTCTGTTTGTGACTATATTTTCATGATTTTTGATAGAGATAGGGTTGGATTGAGACAATCACAATCTCAATGCTCTGAGTTCTTGCCTTGAGAACTCCTAAGGTGTCACTTCATCCACCATTCAACCTATAGGTCCCCTGCTAGTTTAGGTACCCCTGGTTCATTGCCAACCCTGCTATCATCACTAATTTGCTGCTACCAATCAGTTCTTGGTGCTTTTTCACACATACTCCATCTAGCCCTTAATAAGCTTAAAGACTAGTTAACCTCCAAATGTTTCCTAACTTGCATTCAGGGGTGTGCATAGGTTTTCAAAGCTTTAAAACAGTCAAGGGAAGGTTCTTGTACAAGCTCAGATCTTCCTTCTTCTATCGCTTTCATTAAACCCTAGTTTAGGGTTTGGAAAGGCTACTAGGGTTGAGCCCCTTTTAGGCCTCCTCACACAAGACAATTGCTTATCACTCCTCTCCTTCACCTAATTAGGTCAAACTTGCTTCTGTCACCCTTGCTCAAATTTGGAGCACTAACAGATTTTTGAGGTCTTGGACTGTTTTCTGTCCTACATATGGTGTACCCTGTTCTTGCAAGAACTAGGGTTTTCTTTGCTTCTTTTCTTGGACTGTTCAGCTTGTTCCAACCTCCAAAAGACCAAAAAAAGGCTCTACCTTCTTGAACACCATTGTGAAGGTCCCTGCAAACACTGCACACATTTGTTTCATGAAGATACAACACCCCTGCAACGTAGATACCAATTTGTCACTGTCTTTCTCTAACCGGGTATAAAGCAACTCGCCTAGGGAAAGATCCTTAGCATGCTTTTTTGGACTTTCACTAACCCTAAATCTACATTATTTACAAGGATGGAGTTTTTACTTGTTCCCACAATGCCCATACTTCCTGGTACGGACTGGAAACAAACTAAAACTCCATTTTCTGGAATTTACCAGTCAAAACAGCAAACAGAGAACAACACAAAATTTACAAAATATATGAAAGTGATGAGTAGAACAATTTAAAATATCAAAAAAAAACTTCTAATAGCCTCACTACATGTTATGAAAACTATAAAATGCTTCCTCTAATTCATTTGGCAGTAGGCACGTGGCCAAGAACAGAAAAACAAAACTTAGCACACATAAATTACAGTATTTTTATTATTTGCATCAATTTTTCAACACTCCCAATGCTTCCAACCTTCATCCAAGGTCAAAATTTTCCTTTACATTGCTTGGAAAACGGTTAGGTTTTCTCCTTCGAGCCTAAGAATGGCCAAAAACATGCTGTTTGAAAACACAGTGTGTTTTTCAATTTTTGACTATAGCTTAGGAAACCACCACAAAAGGATTCCAAACTTTATTGAACCACACCATACTAACCTAAGGACCAGAATTCCTCAAACACAAATAGGATGGTGGAAAAAAACTTACAAAACATAACCAAAAAGGATTTAAAACAAAAACCTTCAAAATAAGTTTGCACTGAAGCACTTTGTGTGCTCCGCACCATTTTGACTTCCTTGTTGCACTTGCCTTGTAACTATCTTTAAATCATGCCATTTTCATAGGTTATTAGTCATAAAAAACTATCCTTTCAACTTCACAAGGTCACTTAGTATTTGTCTTTTATCCTTGGAATATCATCATGACTATCTTGGTGATCGTTGTCCATCATTGAAGATTTTGACTCACTTTCCATGTCTTGAAATTTAGCATGTAAAACCTAAGACTCATGTCCTCATATGCTTCATGCCTCCAAGTTTTTCCACAAAAATTTCATGGCACAAGTCTTTCCACAAAAAACTTCATGCTCTATGATATGTTTTCTTGCATTTGTTCTCTCAATGTTGCTCCTTTTGTATGTCATTGCATAAGACTGCCTTTAATTGTCACCTTCTTACAAACCCTAGGGTTTAATGCATAAGGTATTTGTTAATGCTCTTTGCACACAATTCATTGTGGGAGCTAACTCTATCCATTGAATAATATTTGCACCCTTTTCAATGTAAGGTGACTGCCATAAACCATTGCCCCTTTCCTTCTTCACAGTCACTGTCTTAATCACATTGGATGTGACTTGAATCCTCTACCCTCTTGAGACTTGTAGATTTCCCATTAAATCTTTGTCATGTCAAACATATGACTGGTCATTTGATCATATTTATACCCTACACTTGCATACCTTTTCTTTCATAGTCTATTTTATTGTCATGCCTCTTTATGCTTGGACTATATACTATCTTCTCATCAACTAATGACCTCTTATGGTAGTCACAAAGACCTATGAGTACCTGAACTGGTAGTCTACTAAGACAATTGATTGCCTTGTCTTCCCTCTTCTTTTGCTTGATCACTTGATGGAACTGCTATAAGGATGTTTTCCAATTTACTTTGTGTATGTAAGAACTAAAGTAGGTTATGATGGGTGTGAATGATTCTCTCCTTACCCAAGATGCAGTGGCACCATTGCTTGCTAGCTTCTATGGTGGCATACAACTCCTTTTCATAGGCAAAGTGATATTGAAATTCTCATAATGATACACGATCTAATGTTCATGTGTATGGGGTGGAGTGCATAGTTAGATGCATTACTCTGAATTTCAAAGGGGCGTGCTATGTTAGGCATTGCTTGAGCTCCTCGAATGCATGTTGTGTAGGTGTCCATGAGAATGGTATCTTGGTGTGCATGATTTGATTGAGTGACCATGCAATGTGAGAAACCAAGAAAAAATTTGGGATAGAAGCTGGCAAGTTTGAGGAAATTGCATAAGTCAATGAGGCTATGTTGTGTTGGTCAATCTCAAATTAGCTTGATTTTGCTAAGGTCTACATGTGTATATTGGTGTGGTCAATGATGTAGCCCAAGTACTAAATCTATGTGGTTCCAAAAGTGCATTTTCTGAGGTTGGCTTGCAACTTGAATTGGTTTAGAAAGTTTTTTTCCAAATAACTTTAGTTTGAGCTAGTACTTAATGGTATCCTAATTTGAGGTTAGTCTTGGCGAAGTATTATGCACTTTGAAATTGGTGCATGACAAAGGTTATTTGTTTCTCACTGTGATCTTATTGAGTGTGTGGTTCTTGATGAACAGGCTCTAGGAAATTGCAAAAGTGCCTCTTGGAAATTGCAAAGGTCTCCAGGTTTGTCAACCCTACTTTTAAAAAAAAAATTGAATTGTTTCGTCAAAATTTCGATGAACTTAACCGACAAACAACAAAAAAACATCTAACGAAACTCTCATCGCAAGTATAGAAAATGCATTGGACATTCTTTGTGGTTCATTGGTTATGTGCATCGAATGTTTGACAGTTTGGGAGTGTGCTTTGCGTCGCTAAATCGACGACATTTTTCATTGATTATTTGACGAACAAAAGAGCACTTATTCATGGCGATGACTAATGAAAATGGGTCGTAGTTGCGAAATTTTAAAGTTCGTCGGGAATGCGACGAAGAATTGGTGACAAAAAGTATTTAAGTGTTTCGTCAGTATTCCGACAATAGTATGTCAAAATTTCAACAAACCTTTGTCAGAAATTGGAGTCAAATATAGTAGTGATAAAATGGCACAACTGCATGAGCTTGAGATTCTTGATAAATATTGACTCAATTTACTAAATCACCTCAAAGCATATCAAAATTGGCTATGCCAAAATTACAAAAAATGCATATAAATAATATAATTTGAGGTAAGTGGTCTTGTGGTCAAAGGAAATTAGAATAATACAAATCAAGGCCATAAGAATAAAGGAAATTTTGAGCCAAACTACTTAGGTCCTTGTATCTTCATTTTTATTGGCATCATTTTCAATTTCCCCTTCTTTTATGAAAAAAGAATAACCCCACCAAGTACTTATTTAAATCAAAAATTTATTTCATCGATATTTAACCAAGTTTTCTAACCTTTATCGAATACCGATGAGAATCTAGAACTTCTTTCTCACCTAACAAGTCTTATCTTTAAAGTATTTTGTGTCAAACCTTGTGGAAAGTTGTTTAGTCGATTAAATTGGTTGTCGAAATGTTTCTGTGATCAAAAAATTTAATCAGATGGGTGAAGATTGAAACTATTAAGAGACTCAACAGTGTTTCACGAAGTTTTGAAACATTTGTCAGTTCCCAACAGGGTTCCCAAAACTTTTTCTTTCAAGCTGATGTTTCCAAGTTAGGTTGGTGTTATTTTCCTAAGCACCATTTGTCAAGACCAAAAGGGTTAATGAGTAGGTGAAGGTGTTTTCAAAGTTATTCAGTAAGGCAACATATGAACAAGTTTTCATAACTAAAGAAAACTTTGAAGTATTTCAGGAACTCACTTAGAAATAGATAACCAGTGCATTCGAAGTTGAGCATTGCTTCATTATCAATGATATATTTACAGAAAGAGAAGTTGCTTATAGAAATAAAAGTTTTCATCCATGAGAACTAAGATCATTCACCATGAGCATAAAATTAAAAGCTTATAAGTGATAAACATAAAATTAAATAGAATATTTCCAAGACATTCCTATAATACAAGGCATTTTGAAAGCCAAAAAGATAAATATAGTTATATATTTATTATAAATGTATGTATTACATCACTACAAAAAAGAGGGATTGTAGCACAAGGGGTCTTAGGCACAGAGAGTAAAGATGAGGAATCTGAATGGCCTCAATAAATTATTGCATATGCTCTATCTATGCAGGGGAGAAAAGTTTCTCGTTGAAATCCACAAAGTGGGAAAGGGTATGTGCAGGATCATCGGAAAAAATAGGCCCTTAAGTGCAAAAATAAAAATCAGTGTTAGGCAACTTGACGAAAAAAATTTGAATAAGTTATCTATATTATTTCAAAAATATGTAAGAATAAAATCTGTAGAAAATTGAATGTAGTTTCTAAACTACTAGGTTTATTTAAAAATAAATAAAATCTATTTGGTGAAAATTTGAAATTTCAATGTAGTAGTACTTAAATTTTAGGAAAAAATAAGAAGTAGGTGTTTGTCTGACCACCCTAACCATAATAAAATGATAATATTTTTTATAATATTTTAGATATAAGTAGAGGACTCATGTCCCAATGTGATGCAATATTTTTTGTAATTTTTTTCCAAGTAAATAATTAATTATGATTTTTTATTAAAACTTTTAAAAAATATAAAAACTCGTATGTCTGACCACCTTAACTTGGTCAAAACTTCATGAAATTTAATTTTTTTTTTTTAATCCTATAGTATGTGAAGCATAAAATGTGATGCATGTTTCAGATTCAAAAAATGTGATACTATTTGAAATTTATAGATGTTTTTCAGTCGACCTATCGATTAGGACTTTAGTCATAATTCTAATAGAAAATAAATAATAATTATTTATTAAATTCAAATTAAAGAAAAATTTATATTGGTGGAAAGCTGGGAATCTCCTCTACAAACCCTTTTCGTTTCAACAATTTTGGTTAAAGAAAAAGTCGTCAGCCACATACCCTACAAATACCCATAATATTGCCACTTTTTGGGCCATCATGATCCTGCACATACCCGAAAAGGTCTCCATGTTATTATGCTCCAGTCTAGCATGCAACAAGGAAACTTCTTGACTAGCTCATTTGTTGCATAGTGCAGATGCAATGCAAATTGCGTCACCAACCAAGCCCACACTTGGATGATTGGAAAGGCCTCTCAAGTTGTCTTCAACACATGATAGATATTATGGTCTAACCAGATGCTTGACAACTTGCAACCCCCATTCAAAACTCCTAGAGGTGTGCACAATGTTATACAGGAAACACTTGAGAATTACTAGAACTGTGAATGTACACCTAGGACATAAAGTGTTCACCAATAATCTTACGGATTACTTCCTCTTCCACATCACTATGGATTAGGAAGATTTCCCTAAGTTGGTCTATGACCAACCTATGAACAGTGTTGCACTCAACTCGCTCAATGAACAAAAAATTGTCTCTAATCTCCATAGCTCCATTACTCGATGTAATCAACATGCTTGAAGAAAATATTTGCATTATGCAAGTGAACAGTGATGAATTTGATTTATAGACGAGAGAGAGAAAGTTAGAAGAGTTTGCTTGAAGGAAATTAACACTAAAATTACATCCAAATTGCCTCAAAATCAATGAACTTGGCAAGGTGATGTGATGGGAATTTAGTGAATGAGATACAGACATCAAAAATATCCTCTACATTTAAAGAATTCACACAAAAGAAATCCTAGGTGGCTTGCCAATAGTCATTAGAAATTGAAGGTGTCGAACATTGCACATGAGAGTAGGCCACGTGGCTTGCTTGCATCAAGAGAAAATTCATTCTCCCATCATATCGATCAAAAAATAGGGATGTAATCATAACCATCTTTAAAATAGCGATTAATGAATGTTTTGTCATAATCTAATAAAAATTAATCAATTCCTAGCCAACCTATTTGGCCAGACAATGGTTGGTATCCAAGAATCAATTTCCAAAAATCCCAACCACTATGATGTAAAAAATTTAAATATCCCTTCATTGGATATTGCAAGGGTCTGACATTTTTTATCCCCCTTGCACTATGATACATGAGTGAGAATCGGTCATGTAATAGAAGGATCAAATTTTGTAGTTTCAATATATTGTTGTGAATGTTTATTGTCTATGTGCAGTAAATTTTGAGTTAGATACTAATGTTTATGAATAATTTTGTGAGATTAGATGAACCTTTGGATATTCCTTCCCTTTGAGGATGTGTTTTTTAGTGGTATTTGATTCATTTATTTGTAGCAAATGTTAAGATTGTATTGGGTTGAGTTAGCAAGCTTTGATAGTCTAGTCTATGAGCTATGATATTAATTATTTTCTAGTCCTTTTTTCAATATTAAATTTAGTGCCTTTAGTTTTAAAATAATTTTCCTTCACATCCATTTTATGGCTATGAGTAGATGTTAGTTTTTCCTTTCCTATTTTTTGGTCAAAAGCATACCCTACTTTCATATATTTTCAAAAAAACAAAATTTTATCAAAAGAGGAGTTGTACCTTAATCAAAATTTAGACGAATTTCACCAATGCAATGGTGATCTCTCCAATTGTTATTGATCAATGTGTCCTTCTTTGGGCATTATAGAGTCATTTTTGTGTTTATTATTTAAAGGGCATTTATCTGTCAACCAATAATTATCAAATATGTATCACATGTGCATACAATCTAACTACACCCAAACGTCAATAGCTAGAAGATCCATTGAATATTATGCACCTAAACTCATTTTAATGCCTTTTTTAGCAATGACAATCTCCTAAAGCCAAAAAAAAAAATTACAAAAAACCAAAAAAAAAAGAATTTTTTTTAAAAGTAAAGAGAAAAATCATCCTTTGGTGAAAACCATTTCTATGGAAACTTGTGCAAGTCTAATGATGAAAAATTGCTTGTAGGTGTCTTTTGTAGCTCCTAGGAACCCAGTTTCCATTATCCACAAGCATCTTTGCACTTGGGAGGGAAATTAAAGCATGATTCACCCTATTTATTCTATATAGTTTCACTGACATCTTTTCAAAATTTATCCACCCATTTCACATTTTTCCTTTGGCTAGAATTATTCTTTGTATAAGTACAATATTTATACCTAATCAAAACGTTTGACATCATGGCATATCCCTTATATGATCACTTTATCTCCACTAACCACAACACAACTAAATAGACCATAAAACTTTACCATGCATGGAATCCATGTTCAAAGTTATTCATATCATCTCATGGGATATATTGCTCCCAAAATATAGTAATGCTACTCACTATCAAAATAATCTATAACTTGATTTTTAGCTTAATGATAGGTATACTTATGTGATTTTTCTTGTTTGTTTCCATCTTGCTTTCTTTTGTTTGTTTTCATTTTTGACCCATAACATAATTTAACAAGGTCATCACAATCCATTATATCATGATATGTCTTGTTGATATGCATGTAAGGGCATCTTTAAATTGTTGGTGTTTATGCTTATATGCATGAGCTAGTCCCTCATGTGCATATGACACAACATCATCATGGTCCCTCATATCATGATGCATCATATACTATGCATTATCAAACTTAAGTTGCTCAACACAATTGAACCTTTCCTATCTACCACTCCCACAATATTTCTCTAACTAATTAACCAAAGTGACCATCACCTATTCTTCACCCCTCCCCTATAATGTATTCTCAGCTCTCTTTTCCCTTTCCATCTCGATCAAGCCTCTTTTTATCATTTTATCCTTCTAAGAGCCCATCTAATTCTCCACAACTACATGGCCTCTCAAGGGGGCATCCCATCCTTAATTAATCCTTAAATGCTTCGAGTATTCTAAATTTAAAATCTAATTTATCAATCTAATCCAATTAATCAATTGATCAAGAAAAATCCTAAATCAAAATTACAATCACAATTTATTCACCATCACCCTCACACCATAGAGAGAGAGGGGGGGAGATAGAGAGATATATACATTAGGAAAGATATAGGGGAAAAAGAGAGAGAAATGCAAGGAGAGGTAAGGAGATAGAGATAGGGGAGAGATAGAAAGGAAGATAGAGATAGAGATGGAGATGTATATGGAGAGAGGTGGAGAGAGAAATAGAGATATAAAGAGGGGGAGATAAAGAGAGGGAGATATATGGAGAGATAGAAAGATATAGGAAGTTATATAGAGAGAGAGAGGTAGAGAGAGGGATACATATAGAGAGAGAGTGGTACAAATGTGGAGATATATAGAGAGAGATATAGGAAGAGAAAGAGAGATATATCTTCATATCTCTATCTCCCTCTCTATCTCTATGTTTCTCATTATCTCTTGATCTCTCTCTTCCTCTCTCTACCCTATTTTTATCTATATTTTTCTTCCCTTCTCTCTACCTCTATTTATGTTTCTCTATTTTCCTCTCTCTATCTCTTTCCCTCTCCCTATCTTTATCTCCCTTACTCTCTTTTTCTATCCCTATTTATCTCCCCCCTCTCTCCCCATTTACCTCTTTATCTCTCTACCTCTCTCTATATATTTTTTGTCTCCTTATATTTCTCTTTATTTCTCTATCTCTCTATCTCCCTCTCTATCTGACTCTCTCTCTCTCTCTTCCTCTATGTATCTACCTCTATCTCCATATCTTTATCTCTCTTCTTATCTCTCTATATCTCTTTGTCTCCCTCTTTGTCTCTCTATTTCTCTTTCTCTCTATCTCTCTATCTCTATCTCTATCTTTTTTCTCTCTTCTCTCATTTTGTATCTCCCTCTCCCTCTCTCTATCCCTCCATTTCTATCTTTGTTTCTCTCTATCTAACTCTCTTTATCTCTCTCTTTGTTTATTTGCATCTCTCCTCCTTTGTCTCATTTTCTCCCCCTCTCTTTCTCTCTTCTTTTCTTTCTATTTTTTCTCTATTTTCCTCTATATCTTATTTCCATCTCCATCTCCATCTCCCTTCTCTCTTTCTCTCTCTATCTATTTTCCTCCTTAAGTGTGCAATGGGTACACTAAAGAGGTTATAGAGGTGAATTATCATATCCTTAATCAAATGATAGGCTACCCTAAGCATAAATCCCTAGGGACATGTGTTATCCTTGGATTGTTGCAATGAAATGACTAATCAAAAGTTATCTTCTCTCTCTCGCACACACTTTATAACTTTTAATTCATATTTTAAGTTTGAAATTCATTTTATTATATAAAAAAAAATAAAAATTAAAAATAGAATTATTATACAATAATTAAATTTTAATAAGACAAATAATTATAAATTAAATTAATTCTAATATTTTTAATTATTATTTGTAATTTTATAAAAAGACATAAATAATAAAAAAAAATCAAATTTAAATATAAATAAAAAATTAAAACAGAATAAACTAAATGCAAAGTCAAAATAAATTAAAATCCAAATATTAATAAACATAATAATTTTAAAAATTGATAATGAACACAAAAATTAAGCACAATGATTAAATTAGAAAAACCAAAATTTTAATTTCATTAGAATTGAAATATTAATAAAATGTATCTAAATTGATAACAATATATTACAAATAGTATTAACATTAATTATGTAGGAAAGAAATTAATATATTACAAATAGATAATTAAGGCAGGCAAGTGGAAGTTAGCTGATGGATTACTATTATGGGCAAGAAAGAAAAATTCTCTAGGCCTCTTCTAGTCTTCTTTCACATGACTCTTCTGCCCCACAAGAAAAAGTTTCAAATGTAAACTTGTAGGGTCTTGCTTGGGGTTGCTTTTGCTGGGCTCTTTGGGTCCCTCCAAAACCTTTTTTTCCTTAATCAAAACATTAATTGAAAGATGTACCAATTAACAAATAAAAAGTTATTATAATATTATCAAATTAACCATAAATATAATTAAATTAAATAAGTTAAAAAATTAAAAATGAAAAATGATACTTAAATAAATATTAAAAAATAAAAATAAACCATGTTAAAATTGTTAAAGCTAATTTAACTTTACATTAAAAATTATAAGTAACACCACTTAAAAAGTTAAAAATTAATAAAACCTATTAAAAAGGTAAAAGGAAATCATAATTTTATTTTATTTTAATATTGAAAAAATAATTATATTTATTAAAAACTTATTATATATAAAATAATTATTAAAATAAATTTAAATTTAAATTTAAAAATATTTGGACATATAATTTATTATTTATATATTATATTTATTATAAGAAATCTAAAAATCTAAGTGAAATTTTTTAAAGAAAAAATACATTCTTATCCTACCTTTCCCTATTTTAAAGCTATACATCACATACCTACCCCCTCCCACCCCAAAACTAGATAGATAGGTAGTATTCTTCCTCTTGATTAATTGAAAAAACAATAGTCTCAGCAACATGATGGTGGGGGATAGCTATAGTGGGGGAGTTCCCTCCTATTAAATGGAGGTATAGGGGTTGGGTGGGGAATAGGTAGGTTGGAAGTAAGATTGGATAAGAGTGTAGTTGTTTTTTCTTTAATTATACATTATATTTTTTAATATTTTAAAAAATTTGATGGTTGAGATCATTTCAATCATCTTGCATCCTTCTCTATAACTTTCAACCATTGATTTTCAAAAGTAGGTCAACCACTTCATATAAGGAATGCTTTCGGTGTAATAAGATTTAGTTTAATTATTTTCTACTTTTAATTCTAAATTTTTGGGCAAAGAAATTACATTTATTTAATTAACCTAAATTATTGACGTAAAGTAATTTATTTCTTTCCAATTATTTCCCTTTATTATATCAATAAAGAAAGAA
>VDFB02028834.1:15759-39491 GCA_007258455.2 Sequoia sempervirens
TCCCCACTAATCCATCTTACTTTCATCTGCCCAAAATCAAACCCTAGTATCATCTCAATGTCTAACAAAAATCAGGGGTAAAGTTATCAAGTATTTTACTTACTGTTGTTCCTGTGGAATCCACACTGGAGAGATGGGCATGGAGAGGCATGGCCGGATTAGAAAATTTAAGGGGTTAACCTCTCTTGTGGATGTAGGGAGCATAAAAACCACCCCCAAAAAATACAAATTCTATCTCAGTCTGTATGTTTCATGCAAGGACCAATCATATTTAAGTTCATTATAATTACATTAGATGACTTATGCAATAAACTTGTTAATATCTTCATTAAGGCCTTAAGTGAAACCAAGTTTGTTCATCTTAGAGGTCTTTTATGTTTAAGTGAGGTCATGTAAGTTTTTGATGGTTTGTCATTCAAGGGGGGATTGTTGTGAACATCAACCATTTTTTGTATGTTACTTTGTAAGTGAGTGTTTTTCGAGTCATTAGATGTTATTAGTCATCTTATATAACCCCTAACATTAACATGGGTTGTTAACATATTTAATAATGTAGTATATAGGAAAAGTTAATGTTAGCGGTTGGTATAACAATTGTATGAAGGGAATGATTATGCCATGCCAATTTAACATGGTTGCAAACTTGTAAATTATTAGACAATAGCATGAAGGGTGTGACTACATGTCAATCTAGTTTAACACAAAAATGAATGTAACGAAGACTGAGAGGTATTGAATTACAGTTAACTAAATATAAATGAAATGATATCAGATATCAATGGTTTAAAGTTCAAAAACTAGTGGCATGATTAAAGGATGATAGAATCCCACTCAAACAATGAAGCACAGTGGCATGATAGGAGGATGGTAGAATCCCAGTTGAAGAATGGCATGGTTAGAGATGACAAAATCCCAGACTAACAAGGAAGCATGACAAAAATTATTCTAGTATTTCATATTTTTAAAAGTGAAGCACGACATTTTACGAATTCTTTGTAAAAGGTGCAATCCTTTCTCAAGAAGGGAAGAATAATATTAAAAGAAAATTTGTCTCCACAATGCAAGTACCCTCTTTCCCCCATCGCTGGACCATCTCAAACATTACAAGTGATTTTAATTTTTTCTTCTGCTCGCTTATGATTGGTGACTCTTTTAAATTTATAAATGATAAAAGCCAAAACCCCAGCCAAAAACTGCCACTGGATCCATCTCAAACATTACAAATGATTTTAATTTTTTTCTTCTGCTCACTTCTGATTGGTGACTCTTTTAAATTTATAAATGATAAAAGCCAAAACCCCAACAAAAATCTCACTAGCCAATTAGTGAATTTAGAGAAAATAACAGAAACAACACTTTAATAGCAAAATTCAATAGCACCATAAGTTAAATGTTTTTACCCCATTTCCAAAAAAACTCTAATTCGAAAAACTGCCCACCTATTACATTAGTCTCCGTCTATAAGGTAGGGACTAATAAGAACTTACAATAATTATAAAAGACACTCAACATAAATTAGCAACACATTGTAGATGATATGTCAATTATCTACAATGGAGCCCGCCTTTAATTTAAAGAACCAATATGTTAACCATAACCTACCAATAACTTAAAAACTCTTTTATAAAAAAATATACAAATATTTTACTCCATATAGCCTTTTTTTTATGATTTTTGCAAATGGTAATCTCATAATTTAATGCAAGTTCTATTGGCATCTTTTAAATGTGGAGGATAAAGGCTAATATAAAGTAAATTATAGAATCAATGCTTAAACATGTTTTGTGCTTAAAATTATAAATACTACGAAGATTTCAATGAATACTAAAAACAATGGATGCCCACCTAAAATGATTGTACACATGGTTTTATAAGGGAATAAAATGTTTAAATGTGTTCGCTTGCTTCCAAACGGATTAAAAAAATTCTAAATATTGGGAATTTAATCATTTCCTTTCCAAATTGTTTGTTTATTTGTCTTATAAACGCGATAATAGAGAAAGATGCTTTGTCTTTTGAGCTCTTAAAACAAGGATTTAGGATAAAATGATTTTTTTGAATGGAAAGTTGTATTGTGATTAGTTGAGGAGTTTGGGTTTAATTGCTGAGGATGAGAGTATGATTTTTATTATATTTAATATAGTTTAAATTTTTTGAAAGTGTGATTGGTTCATGTGCGGTTCATGTGTGATTTTGATAAAGTGGGTCTTTCATTTATAACAATTTGACAAAAGAATATTTTTAATTTAGATGTATGTTCCTTTATAATATTATAATATGCTATATAAAAAAAAGATGTCGATATCTATATAATCTAATTAATTCAAGGAAAAAGACATATACATTCTCTTTGACAATGTATATTGTATAATGAAAATAAATTATTTTTATTTCTTTTAAGATGTTTCTTTATTGGAAGAGAATAATAGGGCATAAACAAATGGTCTACATCATACAGAGAGATGCAAATGATCATGCAAATATAGGAGATCATTTGCATATAGAGTTGTAGATAGTATGGATAGACTTGTGAGGTAAATATACTTTTCAATGTATGAATGTACATATTTTATATTTTTTTATTCTTTTATGGTGTAAATGTGTAGTCTTAATATTCAATTTGACTTATTTGTGTATAAAATGATATTTATTTTTTCTTAATGATTCAGTATATTTTTTATTTGGGATTATGTTGTGTTGCATGACTTGGTCCTTGGATTGGACCACATGATGCAACTTGGTCTATCTATTTTAAATTTTAATGCTTTCTCTCAAGACAACTTTTTATAAAATTTTATCATTATCTTATTAGTTTGCATGCCAAAAGTCTCAAGTCGAGCATCTAGAAATATGGATTTAAGGATATCTATTAGGTCATTAGGATCCTCAATCATTAGCATCAAGTACATACAAAGAACATTTAGTCATCATTAAATTAGTCTTAATTTCATCAATCTTAGTTGTAATAGTTGCATCAGCATTGCACCTCTACTTAATGTGTTTCTAGTTTCATACAACTCTTAAAAGGCTAGATGGTTATCAAAGAAGTTAATGGTCTTCTCTTTATCCTAAAGTAGGTTTCACTATGCTTTTTAGCACAAACCTTTTTCAATAAAATTTATAAAAGCCTTGAGTGCACATGGGAGGTCACATTAACAACAAACAAGGTCATACCAATTAGATTAGGTGTCGCGTCTTAAATTTTGTTTGCATTTAATAATTTTAAGTTATATAAATGTTTATGGAAAATGAAATTTATCAGTTTTGACTTGTGATAAATTTAAGATTTCAATGTCTTTTGAAACATATTTATATTCATATGATTGAATACGAAATATGAATGTTATGATGTGAAATGGAATCGTTTCAATTCAAGCATTGATTAATGAATACTGATGAAATTCTGCAAGTGCAAGTGTGTGAATGCAGGATCAGGTTGAAGACCAAGAACATGGTTGAGGTAGAAGTATTTAGCCAGATGATGAACAGTAAGCATGATGGAATCTAGAATGTGCACACACCACAAAAAAATCATGACATTTGCATTGAAATTGCAATATGGTAGAAATCACTATTCATGTGAAATGCACTAATGGATAAAAAGTAAGCTTGTGGAAAACAAATTTGTTAGATCATTTGCCTATCTTGTTTATTTGATGATATTGCATTCAAAAAGAAAAGAAAACACTAGTGATTGGAATATACTTTTTTGTATAAACACGTATGTGTATTAAACTTTTTATTCAGAGAATGATTTAAATAAAAGTAGATATATATACATATATATGTGTGTGTGAAGGAAAAGGGACTAAAATGTTATTTAAAAAGCTAATGGAATCAAATGGGTGGAGGTCGCCCATAACCCCAAAAAGAAAGGAGAAAATATGTGTGTAAGTAGTGAGGAGCTGCTATCATAAAAGAGCATTCCAATTTGAGAAAAAATAAAGGGAAAAATCATGCAAAAGCGGAAGAGATAGCTCGAGAAAGGGAGAAGAGAATTTTGTCCAAAAACTCAGGAAGAAGTGGAGGTCGAATGGGGTTAGCAAGAGAGGAAAAAGCACAAATGAGGATTTCATAGTTTGCCACTACTCTGCCTTGGTCGATTGTGAGCAAATACAGCTCGATAGGAATGTTTGTTTTGGGCATGTTTCCATTTTTAAATCATTGATTCCTATTCCTTCGAATGCACTAGTTTTTCCATTTGAAATACAAGAGGTTGAATATAAACTATTTCTTGCATAAACCTATGAATGGATCTTTGCAATGTCTTCCATGGGTTTTCCATTCTGGCATCGACCCATGCTCAAGTTAATAATGCTTCCTTTTCCAATATGTTGGACCCCTTTGTTTCTTCATCACATAAACCCAAAAAGTCAAGTCATTTTAATTCATTTCTTAAATATTTACATCTTTGTATGTATGTTCTTTGTCATGGTTGCATGTACAGACCCAATGGTTCTGTATCATGTTTGGGAATAGTCGACCCAAATGGTCACTGTAGAATGCCCGAGTTCAAACCATCAAACCCCCCTATGTTATAAACTTTGGCCGACTCACTCACGGCCATCTCTAGTCCACTAGGAATGGTTTATATGAGCCTTTTTATAGATCATAACCATCTATGTTATTCTCAGATGGGTTGCGTGTATGCGCTACCTTGCAAGTTTCTTTGTAATTAATCGAAATCTTATTTCTTAGCATGGTTATTGATAGTCGCTTCATATGATTTAATATTAAGGGAAGCTTGGGAGTTATAAGCTCATCCACTGTCCTTTGGACAGTGAGGTTTCACTCTTTATCAAGCCAGAGAAATGAATATTCTCAACATACCTCGGCTCTCATCGAGGAATGTTTCCAACGTTCTATTTTAAAGTGTTAACTTGTGGTTAGATAAGGATCGATTTGTATCGAATCATCTTTCAGTGATGTCGTTATATGCAATGTTAATGACTAATTATGATAAAGCCTTAGAGGCTGAACAATGTAATATCAATCGTTCCATATTATTTTCCAATGAATCATATATATATATATATGCACGTATATATATATATATAATCATGAATATGTCATTGATCAGTGTGAATCTATTTATTAGAATAGAGTAGAGGATACCAAAGGCCGAACGATAGCATGCTTATCGTTTAGGAATGATGGCATGTGTATCATTCCTTAAGATAATGAAGTTTTTCTTTAAATGACCATGTTAAAACTAAATGACACCCTATCATTTTCCAGATTTTCCTTGAATTTGTGATTTGACTCTTAACCATCTGGAAAAAACCAATTTTCGCTCTTCCATTGAAATGATTGATGACATGGTATTAAAATACAAAATGATCTTATTTGAGAACAGAACAAAAAGAATCAAAAGTAACCTCATAACAATAATACATTGATTGATCTTTTATTAAAAGTCAGGTTGAAACCCAGGATATATATATATATATATATTCTTTATCCTATCTAAGATTAACTCTGTTTTTGAATAGAAATATTTAATTGGGAATAATCATGTGATGATCTGGTTAATATTAAACTCAAAAAATAGAATTGATTTTGAAAATTGTATCTTTAAAGTTTCATTTTGATTGAATTTTAGACTCATACAAAAGTCTCATGACTACTTGACCATTATATTCTAGTTCAATCTAAATGTGCATCTGATGAAAGTTGACATCTTTTGAGTATGGAAATCTGTATGTGAAATGGATCCTTCTTTTTCAAAGAATGTATACACATACACATTTTTTTACAGAAGGCCATATATGTGTACATACATAAATCTTTCATTTAGGCATTACACATACATGTGCTATACCTTCTTTAAAATTATTCTATTTTCTTTATCTGAAATGTAGATTTCATTCTAAGTAAGAAGGAATAAAGAAATTATTGGAAATCTGTAAAAATTGATGCATGTACTATGATATTCTTATCGTATTTATGAAATGAATCATGTATTACATTTTAAATCCAATTGCTTAAATATCAAATCTAGTTAAGCTCTTACATATGCATGTTGAATAGAGGTAGCCAAATGAGACATGTGTAGCTTATGTTGTGGATAGATTATTCTTAAACATGAAATGATTGGCTTGTTAAAGACTACTAGAAACTAGGTCGTTTGTTTACAAATTGTAAAACTTGGATAAGAGGTATATTATCTTATTTATGTGGGAGGTTATCTTCTGGGACAGGTGCCAAAAATGGGTTAATAGAGAGTATAGGGTTTTATTTTCCAAAATCTATTATTTTTAGTTGTATACAGCATATGCTTGGCCAAGCATTTGTAGTCCATTTTGTTGAATGGTCTAATTTTTATGATGTAACTCTCTACCATTTCCTAGCATAGATCTTACATTTTCTAAATGTAGATAGAAACGCATGTAGATGTTAGGCACACACCAAATTCCACCTTGCATACTATATCTCTTACTAAGTATTTCATGCAAGGTTGGGTATTCTTCGAGTTAGGAAGAATTTTGGGGAAGCATAGCTTGTGGTTGGGTGGAAAAGTACCTGAACCATGTTCTCGTCCACCAGATGCGGTGAGTGTTGAAGAGGAATCACATGGAATTCCATTTGATTATTGTACTTTGTATTACATGATGTAAATTGAGTTGACTATGAGGCGATGTTGGCCTAAGTCAAATTATGTAACTTGTAAATTTGACATTTGGAAATGAATATAAATTATCATTTTTGGACATATTGTGCTATGATGGAAAATAGTTGATTGACTATGTCTTTAATTTATTATTCATAATGTCATATTTTAATTATTTGGTGTTGTTTATATATGACACATTACATTTGGTATCAGGGATTAGGGTTCATCTCTAGGCCTATGAGCCCATAGTGATTAAAATTAGGGTTAGTCGACCTTTAATTCAATTTTGAGTTTAATCAACCTGAATTGAATGCAGGTATGGGAAGGTCAAAGTCAAGGAAATAGAAGGGAAAGACCATTAGGACTCCTAAAAAGAAATTTGTTGCTGAAGAGAACCCAACACTTGAAGTCCAACCTAAGATTCCCAATGATGAGACCTTGGCATGCCCTCTCTAGACTTAAGTTAGAGAGGGGCAAGAAAATCGAAGATTCTAAGCATACTGTAAAAACTAAGAAACCTTCTGCAATTCAAGATTGGCCTTTGGACTGCAGACCCAATGCACCCATTCTGACTAAAGAGGAAAAGGAGTGCCTATGTGCACATCCTTCTTCTTCCAAGAAGGTTGTAATAGACTCTAACAAGGAACCAGAGGAGTGTCCTCTATCTGATAATGAATATCCTACCTAGTATGGGGGAAATTTTGTAACGCAGGATCTTTTTTGTAATAAAAAAAGAAAGTCTTTCTTGTGTTCAAAGTTGCGAGCTTGAATGACTTATCCTTGTTATTAATAAACATGAACATGAACCCTTTTTTTAAGATTGCATTTCATAATACTTAGTATTATGTGTTGAAATAATTAAACATACAAAACTTGTGTCAGTTGCGCTAGATGTGGGCTATGACACAGGTCATCTGTGAACCATCATGGTGAACACAAGGAATGGAGGTTCAAGTGGTGGTCAAAATGAAAGGCTGGATCGAATCCTTGACCTCATGTAAACTAACAAGAAAACAAAATGGACCATTTGGAAGGGAAATTCTGAGGTATGTGAGATGGTCAGAACCGGAGGAATGAGGAGAAGCCACAAGGAAATAGAGATCTAGATGTCAATAACCGAGCTAGAATCGAAGGAAAGCTCAACAAGGACCTGAAAAGGGTGGCTCTACCGAATTTTGACGGTAAAACCATCGGAGATGGAGTGAAAGAGTGGATCATTAAAATGGAGAAGTAATTAGGGCTTCAAAATTTATCAAATTAAACTAAGGTTGTAAGGGTAGGACACCAACTCTCTGGTGAGGTAGCCACATGGTCGGACAATGAAATGGAAGAATAGAGAATATAGCCTGGAGAGACCACATGGGAACAGTTTCTCAAGCATTTCTAGAAAATGTGGCTCCCTCAACACTTTTTTGATAAGAAGATGATAGAGTTCCAAAACTTAGCTCAAGGGAGCATGTCAATAACTCAATATTGGGAAAATTTCACTCATTTGCTAAAGTATGTGCCTCAGTACCAGACTGATGAGCACTTCTGAATCTGAAATTTCATACTTGGGTTATGGCCCCAGATTGGAGTGAAGGTGGATATACAATAACTCACTTACCTTGGAGGAGGTCTTTGAGAAGGCCACCAAGCAAGAACAAAAGTTGCAACGTCTATCCAATTTTCAAAAGAATTCAAATTCTAAGTCTCGATTCAGGAATAAGAAATTTCATAAAGGAGACAAACCCTGCCAGATTAGGAATCTGAAGAGGGGAAGCGACTATCAGGAGAAAGCAGAGGGTAGTAGTTGTGGAAAGAATAAGAAGGCCAACAATAACAAAGGAAATTTTGATAATAAATAGAAGAGCTCCAAGGAAGACAGGTCGGGAGGTCAAAAACGGCCTCATGATGGGTGTTGCAACTATGGAGGCAACCACTATGCCTAAAGTTTCCCACATCATTCTAAGGCACAAAAGGAAGGAAATCAGCATCAAATCCATGCGGTAGTGGATGATAGACAAGTTGAATATCAAGCCTCGTTGATTGATTTGTCAGGTAAGCTATATGGAAAATCTATTTCTATTTTGATTGATACTGGAGCCACTAAATGTTTTGTTGATCTGAGAATAATTTCTAAGTTACCCATTAGACCTAGACACATGGTAAATTCATGGATAGTCCAATATGGAAATCGAGCATTGTAGCAAGTTAGAACTTCTCAGTTTCCAAACTCAAGTCAACCTTTATGCGGCACCCTTAGGTTCCTATGATGTAATCTTGTGGATTAACTAGTTAACTGAGCACAAGTCCATTATAAACTGTGAGGATAAGATGGTTAATTGTCTAGATGACTATGGAAACATAGTTGAGGTTCATGGTTTATAGAAACCATTAAAGCTTAGGAAGATCTCAACTATGCAGTTCAAGAGGACTCAAAGAAAGGGTTGTACCATCTATGTGGTACATGTTAGTGAACCCAAAAATATGAAGCCTTATTTGGATGATTACCCCATTCTAAGGATTTTTGAGATGTATTTCCTGAAGAACTCACAGAGCTACCTCCTAAGCAATAATTTGATCTCTTTATTGATCTAGTACCAGAAGCTAAACCATGGTCTAAGGCCCCATACAAGATGACTACCACTGAGTATTCAAATTAAAGGCCCAGTTGCAGGAACTATGGAGAAAGGGGCTTATTCAACCTAGTGTGTCTCCTTGGGGTGCACCGGTTATCTTTGTTAAAAAGAAGGATGGAACCTTGCATCTATGTATTGACTATCAGATGTTGAACAAGGCGACCATCAAGAATAGATATCCTCTTCTGAGGATTGATGAGTTATTTGATTAGATGAAGGAAGCAATAGTGTTCTCTGAAATAGATCTTAGATCTAGCTATCAAAAGGGAGAGCACATCCCTAATACTTCTTTCCAAACTTAGTATGGACACTATGAGTTCACGGTGGTACCTTTTGGTTTGACCAATGCACTAGCAGCTTTTATGAATCTCGTGAACAATGTGTTCAGAGATTGTCTAAATGATTTTGTCGTGATCTTCATTGATGACATCTTGATTTATTCCAAGTCCATTGAGGAGCATGATAAGCATTTAAGGATAGTCTTACAACATCTAAGAGAGAAGAAGCTTTTTGGAAAGCTATCCAAGTGCTCATTTTATTAGGACAGGGTGCATTACCTAGGTCACATCATATCAGCAGAGGGAGTCTTTATGGATCCGAAACAGATAAAGGCAATAGTAGAATGGCCAGCTCTTCAAAGTGTGATGGAATTTTTGAGCTTCATGGGACTTTTGGGATAATACAAAAAGTATGTACAAGGTTTCTCTCAAATCACAACCCCAATCGCATATCTTCAAAGAAAAGGGAAAAAGTTTGAATGGACAAAAAAGAGAGCAAGCTTTTCAACTCCTAAAGGAGAAGCTCACGACATCCCCAATGTTGAATATACCTAATCCCAATGGTCAATTAATGGTAGTCACAAATGCTTCAGGAGATGGTGTAGAAGTTGTATTAATGTAAGATGGGAAAGTGGTGGTGTATGAGTCAAGGAAACTAAAGCAACATGAAATAAATTATGCACCACACGACTTGGAACTAGCTACAATAGTGCATACCTTGCAGATGTGGAGGCATTACCTATTTGGGAAGCCATTTGAGCTCAACACAGATCATCTGGGACTGCAATATATCTTCACCCAACCAAATCTCATTGTACGTCAAAGAAGATGGTTGTAGTTCCTTAGTGAGTACGACTTTGGAATTGAGTATATTAAAGGAAAAGAGAATAGAGTAGTTGATGCTCTTAGTAGAAGAAGACATCTAGCAACTATGACCTCGACTCAGTCTAATTTAAGGCAGTAGGTGATGCAACACTTGCAAGGGGATGAGCTCTATAAAAGGGTAAAGAAAGATCTTCAGGAGAACCCTTAAGAACATTGATACGGTGGGTACAAAATTGAACCAGATGGAATCCTAAGATACCAAAGGATGATGTATATTCTAGATTCTAGAGAAACTATAAAGTTGGTCTTAGAGGAAATTCACAATGCACCATATTTAGGACACCCCAAAGTTGTCAAGATGATCACAAAGTTGAAATCGTTGTAGTTCTGGCCTAGGCTCAAGAAGGATGTAGTTGAGTATGTAGCCAAATGCTTGGAATGTCAACGAGTCAAGGCTGAACATGTGCATCCAATAGGGATTCTCTATCATCTAACATACCTGAGTACAAGTGGTAGGTGATCAATATGGACTTTATCCAAGGGTTTCCATTGAGCAAAAATAGGCATTATGTCATCTTGGTATTAGTTGATAAATTAACAAAGTGGCACATTTCATTCCAAGGAATCTTAAGGATGGATCATTGACCTTGGCCAAGAAATTTGTCCAAGGTATCTTATGTTTGCATGGAGTGCTTGAGACTATCATATTTGATAGAGATAGCCAGATGACATCCAAATTTTGGAAAACTTTGAATGCAGCTTTGGGAACTAAGTTGAATTTTATTTTAGCATATTATCCTCAAACCAATGGTCAAACAGAGAGTCAACCAAGTTTTATTGCATGAACCAACAATATAAGTAGGAAGAGTATCTACCCTTAGTATAATTTGAATATAATAACTCTTTCCATGTGTCCTTAGGTATGACACCTTTCAAGGCTCTTTACAGGCGAAAGTGGCATACACCAACCAGTTGGGACAGGTTGGAAAATTGGATCATAATTGGTCCTAAAATGCTTAAATAAATGGAAGAGCAAAGGAAACTCATCAAAGATAGACTGAAGGAAGCGATAGATAGACAGAAAAGCTATGCTGACAAGAATGGAACCTTCAAACAGTTCTCAAAGGGAGATAAGGTCATTTTGAGAGTCAAGCCACACAAGAGCTCAATTACTTTTGGAAGATATTTCAAGTTGGCCCCTAGATATGTGGGTCGTTTTGATGTGCTAGAAGTGATTAACATGGTTGCATACCAACTTGCTCTAGCTCGAATCCATAATGTATTTCATGTTTCTTTGCTTAAGCCATATCATCTAGATGCATCTCATATACTTGATTGGCATTCTTTACAAGTGCAATATCTAGGAGTGGTGCTAGTGGAGCCCATTAGAATTCTAGATAGACACAACATCAAGTTGCAAAATAGAGACATTGTCCAATATAAGGTTCAATCGGAACAATATAGTGAGGAAAATGCTACATGGGAGGATACAAAAGAAATAGAATGCTCCTTCCCTCATTTGATTTCTAGATAGACTCTTAATGTGCATTGAGATACTATTGTTCTAGCATTTTGAACTAGCATGTTATGAAATTTTGGCTTGAATAACAATGTGATTGAATGTTGCAATAGACATATATAATTCAATGTTGTTTGATAAGACATCGAGATGATGTCTCTTCCTAGTGGGGAAGGATGTCATGTCTCAAATTTTGCTTGCATTTAATAATGTTATGTTATTTAAATGTTTATGGAAAATGAAATTTATTAATTTTGACTTGTGATAAATTTAATATTTCAATGTCATTTGAAACATATTTATATTCGTATGATTGAATAGGAAAGATGAATTTTATGATGTGAAATGGAATTGTTTCAATTCGAGCATTGATTAA
Organism: Sequoia sempervirens; assembly: GCA_007258455.2. Lineage (NCBI taxonomy): Eukaryota > Viridiplantae > Streptophyta > Pinopsida > Cupressales > Cupressaceae > Sequoia > Sequoia sempervirens. Next base: position 27,992 of record VDFB02028834.1, read on the forward strand.
TGGTTACTGGTGAAATTTTGTAAGTGCAAGTGTGTGAATGCAAGAATAGGTTGAAGACCAAGAACATGGTTGAGGTAGGAGTATTTAGCCAGATGACAAATGGTAAGCATGATGGAATCTGGAACATGCACACACCATAGAAAATCATTAAATTTTCATTGAAATTGCAATATGGTAGAAATCACTATTCATGCGAAATGCACTAATGGATAAAAAGTAAGCTTGTGGAAAAAAAAATTATTAGATAATTTACCTATCTTGTTTATTTGATGATATTGCATCCGAAAATAAAAGAAAATAGTAGTCATTGGAATATTTTTTTTGTATAAACACATATGTGTATTAAAATTTTCATTAATAGAAAGATTTAAATAAAAGTATATATATACATATAAATATGTGTGTGAAGGAAAAGGGAATAAAATGTTATTTAAAAATATAATTATCTCTAAGTTAATATTTGTTTAAATTCAAATTTGAATTGAAAAATGAAATTGAATGGGTGGAGGCCGCCCATAACCCCCAAAACAGAGGAGAAAATATGTGTAAGTAGTGGGGGGCGTCTATCATAAAGGAGAATTCCAATTTGAGAAAAAAATGAAGGGAAAAATCATGCAAAAGTAGGGGAGATAACCCAAGAAATGGAGAAGAGAATTTCATCCAAAAAAATCAGGAATAAGAGGAGGTCAACTGGGTTTAGCAAGGGAGGAAAAAGCAGAAACGAGGATTTCACAATTTTCCCACTACTCTGCCTTGGTCAATTGTGAGAAAATAAAAAGGTAGGAACATTTGTTTTGGGCATGTTTCTATTTTTAAATCATTGTTTTTCCTATTCCTTCGAATGCACTAGTTTTTCCATTTGAAATACAAGAGGTTGAATGTAAACTATTTCTTGCATAAACCTATGAATGGATCTTTGTAATGTAGTCCATGGATCTGCCATTCTAGCATCAACCCATGCTCAAGTTAATCATGCTTCCTTTTCCAATATCTTGGACCCTTTTGTTTCTTCATTGCATAAACCTAAAAATTTGGGTCATTTTAATTCATTTCTTAAATGCTTTCATCTCGGTATGCATGTTCTATGTCATGGTCGCATGTAAAAAACCCACGATTCTATACCGTGTTTGGGAATAGTTGACCAAAATGGTCACTGTAGAATGCTCGGGTTCAAACCATTGAACCCATTTGTGTTATAAACTTGGGCCGACTCACCCACAGTCATCTCTAGTCTACGAGGAATGGTTCATAGGATCCTTTTTATAGAGTAGAACCATGTATGTTGTTCTCAGATGGGTCACGTGTATGTGCTACCTTGATGATTTTTAATTAATCAAAATCTCATTTCTTAGCATGGTTATTGATAGTCACTTCTTGTGATTTAATCTTAAGGGAAGCTTGGTAGTTATAAGCTCATCCACTATCCTTTGGACAGTGAGGTTTCACTCAATATCGAGCCAAAGAAATGCATATTCTCGGCATACCTCGGCTCTCACCGAGGAACGTTTCCAATGTTCCATTTTAAAGTGTAAACTTTTGGCTAGATAAGGATTGAGTTGTATCAAATCCATCTTTTAGTGATGTTATATGCAATTTTAACAACTAATTATGATAAAGCCTTAAGGATGAACAATGCAATATCCATCATTCCATATGATTTTCCAATTAATCTAATATATATACATATATATCTATATATGTGTGTATATATATACATATATATAATCATGAATATGTCATTTATTGGTATAATTTTTTTTATCAAAATAGAGTAGAGGATACCAAAGGTCAAATGATAGCATGCTTATCATTTAGGAACGATGGCATGTGTATCGTTCCTTAAGATAATGAAGTTTTTCTTTAAATGATGATGTTAAAACTGAATGACAATAACCATATCATTCTAAAGATATAATTGCATTATGAAGAATGATTAAGTTAGAACGACACCCTATCATTTTCTATATTTTCCTTGAATGTATGATTTAACTCTTAACCATCTGGAAAAAACCAATTGTCACTCTTCAATTGAAATGACTAACGACATGCTAGTAAAATACAAAACGATCTTATTTGAGAATAGAATAAAAAGACTCAAAAGTAACCTTGTAATATTAAGACATTGATTGATCTTTTATCAAAAGTTAGGTTGAAACCTAGGAAATATATATTCTCTATCCTATCTCATATTAACTGTGGTGTTGAATACAAATATTTAATTAGGAATGATCATGTGATGATCTGATTTATATTAAACTCAGAAAATAGAATCTGTTTTGAAAAATTGTATCTTTAAAGTTTCATTATAATTGAATTTCAGACTCATACAAGAGTCTCGTGACTGCTTGACCATTATATTCTAGTTCAATCTAATTTTGCATCTAATGAAAGTTGACATCTTTTGAGTATGGAAATTTGTATGTGAAATGGATCCTTCTTTTTCAAAGAACGTATATGCACACCTTTTTTTATAGAAGTTCATATATGTGTAAATGCATAAATCTTTCATTTATGCATTATACATACATGTGATATACCTTCTTTAAAATCATTTTATTTTCTTTATCTAAAATTTAGATTTCATCCAAGTATGTGGTCTCACAACACGCCCTAGTTTGTTCTTCAGCAAAATGTGGACCCCCTCTTTTTTTGCTACTTCTTTCCCCTTCCCTTGCTTTTGCTTGTTTTGGTGTGTTGCTTTTGGAGGAAATGGTAAAATGGTGAGTCCTTGATCCAACTTTCCCGACCCCCGATTAAGTTCTTGCTTTACTAGACTTGGAATGTTTGCTAAATCTTCCCCCAGTCTTATCGATTAACTGGATCCCAAGATCCCGAGTATCAATGTCATTACTTTAATAATGTTGTATCTTTGGCAAGTTTCTCTTTTTGCTTGGCTACTTGTTATGCTCGGTAAGTTGTCACCCAGATAAATTGTCTCGGTGCGTGTGTTTACCCTCTTTGTTGGTTAGCCCGGTAGTGTCTTTTATTTTCTTTAGAACTGAAGACCGGAAGCTTTTTGCAAATTTAGTTTCAAACAAATTTGGTCTCGCTTGCACCTGGTCCCGAGTTTCCCTTTGCACCCAGTTCTCATGAACCTGGTAGGAAAAATTCTTGACTCCCAACAATTCTTCAAAGTCCAGTGTCAGATGATTCAAACCTTGATTAATTGTCAATTGTTAAGTATCCAAAGGTGGCATCACCTCTAATACCTTTTGCCTCGTAAGAATCAAAGTGACACGTAAGTGTGCCACATCAGTCATCTGGACCACTTTCTTTTCAAATGGTGGGCCACTGCACAAGAACCAAATACTTCGTAATTTGAACCCTATTCCACCATGATTGCACCTTTATTCAATATAATTTATACATAGCAAAAGAAATTAATGAATGTGGAAAATACCACACGTACTTGGCACTAGCTTGAGTATGTAGTTGCTTTCATGGCACTCTAACTTGCGCCAAATTACTCACCTATAAGGACATCAAAGAATTAAAACCAAGATTGTGGTGGGAAAAGAAAGGTAAGTCTCGGAAAGCCAAAGAACACAACTACCAAGGGTTTGAGTTGCGCTCAAACAACCATATCATCACTGAAATGAGGTATGTTTCTAGTAACTTATTTTTTGTTAATTCCTTAATGCATGCATGGCTCAGGTTAAATGGAACTTCCACTGATTAGGTCGTTGAAATATTTGATTATTTTAAGGAATTTAACCTAATTGCAGACTATAAATGTCATGGGTAAGGAAATTTTATAAATTATTCAAAATTGATGGTTAAACTTAACCCTAACTTGCACAAAAGACACATATTTGCTAATAATGCAGGAAACCTAGAGAAATATGAGAACTTCCAGGAAGAAGTAATAGATGAGGAATTTGAGTCCATGTTTCACCTAGGATAGTTACAGACACCCATCCAAGTGTTGAACAATCTGGATAACTGAGAGGGGGGTGAATCAGTTATCCAACAATACTTTTCTTTTCTTTAATTAATCTAGAGCAGACTTATACCAATTAGAAATTAATCAAATAGATATGAACATGAATGCACACAACAAAACCAAGCACAATGAACACCAGAATTTATGTGGAAACCCAAGAAGGGAAAAACCACGAAGAATGCTAATTCTCAATTATAAAGCACCAGTTAAGGTGACACCGGTTAAGGTGATTTTTACAAGGGCTCACTGCCAAGTTTCTCACTACAGGGTGGCTCACTGTCGATGGGATCACTACCCAAATATAGAACAATAGATTACAAAATAGTCTCACTAACAAAAGTGAACTGATGAAGTTGCATCTACATATGCATGAGTCCAGTTTTGATTAAGAGCACATTTTTTGTCTGCAGTAGATCCGGTTAAGAATCTTCTACACATCTTCCTTCCATAATCTTCACACAACCTTCTGCCAAAACAGATTACTTCTTCATTCACGCTCTTCTGTTTGTTCGTACACTTGCACTCTTTTATCTGCTCGCACACATTATACTTCTTCCACACTTCTATATCTTCAATTAAAAAGATGTTCTTTATATATATATATATATGTATGTATTCCCCTAGAACAGAAATAAGTCAGCCACACAATATCTTCATATTCTTCTAAGTTGGAAAAACACCATTTGAATTTAGATCACCACAAGGCATGTCGGCATGAAGAAAAACCTTAAGATATTCAATAAGACCTTGCATGCTAACACCAAACCCAAAAGATAGGTCTCACATAAAGATCTTCTTACCACGTTACCAAGGGACCAAAAATGGGTCAAACATAAGATAGCATAAATACCAAGAGATAGCAAACTTTGAATTACATGAAATATATTCTGAAGCCGATGAGAAAACCACAACCAAGACCAAATCTTGATTATCATCAATTTCAGTGTCAACTGGAGTACCACAATTTGACATACAAAAACTTGCAACATGTTATATGAAGTTCTGGATAGCAAGGTTACCCAGAGTAAGATTTGAGCACAACAACCAACATCAAAAGATTAGACTTTATTATACTACATTAACTAAATTCAACTAATGTCCCAAAAAGAAGTACTTCCATATTCGGATCAAGGATAATATCCACACTATGTGACATCATAGCATATGATAGGATAGATTAAATTTGTTCATCATCTGGAGCACATCCTTCTGGATCCAAGCTTTTGACATCAATGACAACAATGATAAAATATCTTCAACAACTTCTCAACGCCAAGAGGGTTCACTGACAATGAATTCACCATGCGGATTCAACAAGAGGGTTCCTCCCAGTGCACTAAGAACATCGTTTCAAGTAGACTGCATTTGGCAGGAGGGTTTCTGCTCACAATGGAAGCTCCTGAACTGGTATTAGAATGAATGAAATTTTATGAAAAAAAATAAGAGGGTCATTGAGAAAGAAGGAAGAGTATATGCAGACCTCTATGCAAAAGGTATTGTATGCACATTTGGGCTCCCTACATTCAAACCGATGAATCCGTTGAATATGCAAGTCCTGGCCACACCGTACTTGAATGCAAAAGAACAAAATAGGAAGCTTATGAATGCGACATGGTGTCAGGAGAAGATTATGAAGCAAATAAGACAAATCTTGAGGTTGGTATTTATCCAGAGTGTTTAGGACATAATAACCCTATTGAGTAGGATAGCTAGGCTCAAAGATGCTAGTAAATTTGAACCCTAGATGTTCGGGCTTATAGTGAAAATAATGGAATCCCATATGCACATTCACTGGGGAAATTTCATTAGTGACAAGTTGTGTGAATAGATAATAATGTTCTCAGACACCTAATGGTTTTCCATGTCTTCATATATGTTATTTATTCCTGCGCTCTAAGGGTGAACATACAAGGATTGAACAGAGTTGATACCCTGGGCAGAGAACTAGGGAATAATTTGATTTATGCTCATATGCCCCATATTAATATTCACTAATACTAAGAGAATTATCGGATGGTAAATGATGTGTTTTATATGAGGCTGGTAAGATTAATGGAAGGTGACAAAGCCAAAATATTGTCCCTGGAAGCACAGAGTGTTATTCGATTGGTTGGGGGCTGGTATATTCAATTTCCTAGTTTCACCTATATCAGAGTGGAAGGATTTATAGGATACCCCTTCATGCTACCTAGTTATGCAATGGAAAAAAATTTGTTATTAAAACTAGCGAGAAAGATGCAACTATCTCATGCTCTTTTCGTGCAAGCACACAAAAAATATTTTTTCAAATTCCCTATCATAATCAGGAATTACAAATGTGTTGCAACCAAAAGTGTTGATATGTGTGAGGAAGAGTTGAAACTTTATAAGTTGGAATTCCTTGCACTCCAACGAAAAAATTATGATCTAGAGGGAAACCTTACCAGGAAAATAAGTAGGAAGTATGCTCATGTTTATCATTTGGAGAACTTTTGGCATAATTGTGATGATGAGCATGATGTAAGGAAGTGATCATACTAGAGGTTTCCACTACCAGTAGAAAAGCTTCTTGGAATTTGTGATATTTTGGAGTAATTGAATACGGATAATGGAGAGTTACTAAATACAATTTATGATACAAAAATATTTTTGATGAACCAATCCTAGACCCAGATTATACAAAGAAGGAGATAGTAACCATCAAGGAGATCTCTAAGCAAGTATTGGCATACACTCAATACTGGATCAATGGTTACATTGAGGCATTGAAAGAAGTTTGAATAGAGCCCACATACCCGCCTAATGTCAAGAGAAATCAACAGTTAGTGGATGAGTCAGGGTATGGAAGGACTGCTAAAAAGAAAAGAAATATTAGAGAAACAGAGGCAAATGAGCAAGGTGAGAAGGAAATTCTTGATACTTCAAGCTAGATAATTCCAATGATGCCCACAAGCTAGCGCAAAGAGACTATGGCCAATCTTTCCAATGTAATGGAGATGCCAAAGGAATAATTTTCTTCCATAGTAAAGCAAAGAGCTCAGCCTATGACTAGGGAGGAGGTGAGAATGAAAACATAGACACATGCTAAGACAAGATCTATGTCACAGAAAGTAGTAGATATATTTACTTCTCCACCCTTAGTCAATATGGGACAATGAGACAAGCTCTAGGAGGGACTCCTATAATTCAAGAGGAAGGCCCTAAATTGACTAAAGAATAAATTAGAGAAAAAATGGAGAAACTAACTACCAAGATGAAAAAGTTTGAAGAAAAATGATCTAAAGGAATTCCCATGATGCAACCAGTAGTGGAAGAAGTGTCGAATACAAGGTCATATCCTAAAAATAAAGAAGAATATTTTATAAGAGGATCACTCACTCCAGAAGCGGGAAACCCTAAATAAATTGATGAAATAAGAATAGGGGATACTGCAAGTCAGAACCCCATTGATAATATTGATAAAGAATACACAATTGATGATTAGCTTTTGCAAGGAAGAAATAAAGAGAATTTTGAGCAACCGCAGACTTCTGAGAAATTAGGAAAAAGTCAAGATAAAGATGAAGAGATAGAGTTCTCACAAACCTTTGGTGGTGAACCAAGAAATGATGAGAAACTTGATGTTTTAAGACAACAAGAAGATAATGTTCCAAGAACTGATCTTGAGAATATGGTAGGACAGGAAAATGTAAGTCTTGAAAAGGAAGAGACGGTGATAAACCAAGGTAATCCAAAATCCATGCCAATGAGGACAGTAGGTATTCAAGTTCTGGTGGTTGTGATGGGTAATGTTGAAAGTTTAAGAGAGGAAGTTCCTTAACATGTTGATCATCAAAAATGAGGAAATAATGAAGAGGCAGAACATAATGAAGAAGCACCTGACTGGTTAGTTAGGTAAATTAATAGCTCAAACTATTGGAGGTGGAACTGGTGCCTCTAGATCTCAGAAGTTTAATAAAAGAAGTATAGACCCCTAATCCTAGAGGTAGAGCAAAGACAAGACATGTTGTGAAAAGGAATGCAGATGGAGGGAGAACTCTCCAAATAGCTACTCTAGTAGGAGATAAGAGCAAGCATGAGATAACACCTATGGATTATAGGGTGATGATAATTGATGTAGGACATTCATCATGGGGACAAGAATTAGAAGAGATGAAAGTAAATTTAGAAACAATTATATCTAGAGTAAAAAATAATAAGCAGAAGAAAAGAGAGTTAAAGGAAAAGATTGCTTTCCATGAGAGTTTCATCAAGTCGCTAGCCCAATCTGATCAAACACAGACTGAATTGACACAAAATCTAGTACTCATTTCTAAGGAGCGAGTAGCGAGTAGATGCCATTACACTACTTCGCCATAAGGTAAGCATATTTGAAGAATGGATGGAGTACCTAGTAAGGCGAGGAAAAGTATTGATAAAAGATGTATTTGGGAAGCATAAGGAAGCATATCGTTGGTACAACAAGTCCAGAAGACTTGAAGGTGAATGTTAATTTCTCCAAGAATAGACTAAGATGCAGAGAGGCAAAAGCTTAAAGTTCTTCAGATGGATTTATGAGAGCTGATGAATGAGAAGATAGTCATGGAACAGTAAGTTCTGGTATTTGAGAAATGGAGAAAATAGTTGAATTGGGAGAGTGACACTTTGCTACAATATATAGATGGATTGGAAAAGGTCACTGAGATATGCAAGAAGTTGATAGATAAAGATGAGAGCTTTATTGAAATGCTAGCTCAACAAAGTTATGATCCCCTAACTTTAGGGTAGGATGATAAAGAAGTAAAAGCTTTCAAGGAATGGATTGAAAAATTGAATAAGGATCATGTTCAATCATTAATTTGGGAGGTCATAGATGAAATTATAAAGTGTAGGAATGCTATGACCAAATATGAGACAAAAGTAATGCAAAGAAATGAAAACATCAATGTTCAAATATCATAAGAGTATGCTAGGAATAAATACAGTTGGAAAGTGATTCAAGGTGTTCCAAAAGAATGTATGCATCAAGTGTTGATTTCTTTTCAGGAGTATCAGCAGAGAAAAGGTGAAGGTGAATCTTCAAACCCGGAGTTCAATGAAGAAGGATAGGTAATCAGATACCGAATGTTAGAAGTTTTGTGCATGGGTATTGTTTTGAAGTGAATTTTGTAGGTTTGTCTAGGTCCTGGTGAAGGTGGTTAATTTTGGAGGTTTTGAAAAGTGTCAGAAATCTTATTTTTGTGAAAAGTACTCACAACCCAAAACTCAAAGTTTTCAAAAGATTGTTACTGATGAAGAAGTCAAAATATCTTTGACTTTTCCTAGAAAATTTTGATGACAACTGTCACCTGCCATGTGCTAAATTTTAATTTTTTTCTCTAATTCTCTTTGATGGGACTAATTTTAAACTCTTTTGGGCCTTGTTCCTATAAAAGGCTGTTTGATGCTTTATTTTATTTTTTTAATTCAGAATTTGTGGATGTCAGAGAACCAAAACTTTTTCAAGTTTTGTTCTTTTTCCTATTTTATGTTCCATTCCAAACTAAAACTTGTATGTTTCATTAGAAGTTAACTAATATCATAGCTAATTTTAAATCTATTTCCTGATATGAAATCTTACATAGCTGATTGTTTTTTCCTATTGGACAAGACTGTGTGCTACGTTGTTTAAGAGTGCATACTAACATTATCTGGTGGCAAAGAATCCCTCTTTCTTTAAACACTTGCATCATTTTGTGCCTATTTGTGAAGCAATCTAGTGACGTATAAAATGGTTTTCTCTGGTTTGGTTATTTATTGAGGCATGCATGAATAATACCTAGGAGAAATTTTACTTCTCAATAATTTTTTATGCTTTATTTTAGAATAGATATTTTATATTTTAGAAAATGTTCCAAAAAAATGATAATTGCATGGAGTTTTATTATAAATCTTTTGATTCCCTGAAATTGTTGAATGCTTAATGCTAAATCTACTTGAATGAATGTGAGTTATTTGAGTTTCATGAAATATTGTTGCAAATTCTTTAATTTCATGAAGTTATTAAATGATCGGATTGAGATTATGTTCATATCTCTATGGTACCGGCCAAATCCTTAATGACTATTTACCCCTTGTGTTTAACAACAATATCACAATGAACCCTGAGTGAACCTAGTGCATCAAGACCTAGCATAAATGAGCCTTGGGATCAAACTAATTTTTCCTTAGATTTAGGTTTCTCAGTGGTCTTTCAAGAAAGGTAGGTTCCAGTGGTACTCTGTGAGAATTTTTCTACCTCTTGGTGTGCAACTAACATCTGCGTCAATAGGAGTGGCGCTAGAAGGAGGGCCTCCCTTTTTTTTTTGCTAGGAAGGAAGTTGTTGTCTCATAGAGTCACTAGGTCCTAGTCTAGTGATCCCCATGTGACATTAGTTGAACTTAGTGTTCATACGTCATCTAGCCCCCAAGGGTCAAGAATTGTAAATGCAGTACCACAAAATCTAACTGTTGTTATACCACCCCTGCCTATAGTGATGGCTTTCTTTAACGTAGAGTCACCAATTCAATTCACTATGTATAATGATCTTCAAAAGAATCTAAACAAATTTTATCCCAAGTATTATCTTCACAAAGATGCGGAAGAGCATATCAATATCTTCAAGGATACATGCTTCATAGAAAGGATACAACACAAAGGTGTTGTATACAGGTTGTTCCCTTACACATTAAATGATGAAGTTTACCAATAGTACATCAACCTACCTCATAATTCTATTAGGACATGGCAATACATGGAGGGTGAATCTCCCTACTACCTTAACTGAAGCATATGTGGAAGCCATAAGTGTAAACCTAGAAATAAAACACCTTAGGAGTGGATTGTCGGACACCCTGGTCCAACCTTCACCGAGTTACATCCTAATGGAAATTATTTCTTCACATAGAATCAAGAGATTCAAAGAGTTAAGACTTCAGAAGATAAAGATTAAATTAAGGAAATCATAGCTCAACTTAAAAGATTAACCACAAAGGTTGCACAACTAAGAAATCAAAACTTTTACTCTCTAAGTAATAATCAAAATTTGTAAGGTGAAGCTTACAATTCTCCCAGACCACCTAGACCTTGGAAAACATGATCAAATAACGGGGCAGTATCACACCTTTAGATAATGCTAATCCCTTCGAAGACAAGTCTACTTCTAAGGTAAATTTATCTGAACTTGGCATGAATAATTGGTGCAGAATCCATAATATAAATTCGCATTCAGAAGTGGACTGTCCATAGTTTAGGACTGTGCCAGATATTTTTCTGGCTTCCACGCATTATAATGATCAGTGTGACTCCCACCCGCCCCAAGGAAACGAGTTAGTTCTGATCAGATATGACTCCACTTTAGTCCTCGATAGTTATGACTTACGAGTGTTTTGAGTCACTCGTCGTTGATAGGATTCATACCTATGAGTAAGAAGGTAGTTTAGCTATGACTTTGGAAACCTATATGTTTCCTTATCAAGATGACAATGAACCTTAGGATGAAGCTAACTAAATTTGGACTTCTCAATAATATCCAAAAGGACACAGCTACAACCTGAGGAGTAATACCAATGGTGGAAGTA
>VDFB02028835.1:0-23131 GCA_007258455.2 Sequoia sempervirens
TTGCTCAAACTCTAATTTTAGATGATCTCCTGTACAGTCCCCTTGTTCATGCACGCTCATACTTCACCTTATAACATTTAGTTTTAGTCATAAGGCTGAAATTAATATTTCCCAACCATATCCAATTAGGATAAAGTGAAAACTATGAATATGATACACGAAACAAGACACTGACACATTCAAACTAAAACCCAAATCAAGCCACCCACACCGTAATACTATATATCAACATAACAGCTGGATTGATTGCATATCCAGTTTTCCTCTTTAATGTATGAGACAAGCTTGACTTTGTTGGCTCTTTTTGCTCTTTTTGCAACCCCCTCCACTCAAAATTGCATTAGATTTGTTGCAACTTTAACTCAGCCACCTGGGTTGTATGCCTCTCATACATGTCTTGCATACCTCTGACACCTGTTCCACTGTTTTGTTGTATGATCCTTCAAATTTAATCCATGATAAAAGATTTAGTGTATATTTAACGACTCATAACCTTGAACAAATCGTCATAAAGGTGCAGCCCTATAAGCCTGCAATCTAAATCAAATATACTACTAGGTCCATATTTCTGTATTTCCTCTAACATTTGCAAATACTTTCCTGTCCAAAATCTCATGCTACAAACCCTTTTCACTTGTTTTCTTGAGTGTATGAGATGCCTCCCTCACTGTCACTTCATCCTTTGAAGGTTTGATTTCCCTTGACTATTTGTCATAAAGGCATTTCTTTCACTGAATGTCATCTCATTTATCCTCAAATTTGGAAGAGAAGTCTCCTTTCTTCTGGCTCTAATAGTGCCATTTTGAGAAAGTTCCACTAAGTATTTATATACAGCAAGCTGCAATGCTTTTAAACTCAATACATTTCTGCACATTTTACTTATGTGTCCATCTTCATATGCTGCCTCCATTATTGCAAATCTGATAGGGAACTTCTAAAAGTCAACCTCATGGATCACCTAATCATAAGCCCTTTGCAGGAATGAGGAGTCAATCACACAAAAAAGTTTCAGGCCTTCACATGCTAAACCAGTAGCAAAAGTAACTGTATATTGTTCAATAGAAATCTCTTTGCATAAGTACCTAGACCTATGTCATCATCTTTCAACTTGAAAAAATGTCCTTTGTGAAAAACACAGTCCATTCTTGCATCATAGTTGTCTTGCTTATACGATTATTTTATTTTTTGTTTTTCCACTAAAGCAGCTGCTAACATGGTGAAGATGAATAAAAATAAACTCACATATATCTTCTGAAGGTTGATGATCCCATTGAAATGACTATCCTTAAGTGTTTGTCTGAAATTGTCTTCATTTATTGTCATCATAAATCTAAAGCTTAGCACAGGTAAATGAATTTTTTTATTTCCCCTCTCTTAACAAAACAACCTTCAATAGCTCTTTCAATCACATTTTGAGTCTATATTCTAAGACAATGCACAGATTTTGATAATTATTCCACAAGGATACAGAAGAAATAAAATTAGGCATTGCATATCTTATGCCTTTTCATGATGACTGTACTGTCCTCTTCCAAATGTAATATTCAAGTCCTCAGTTCTCTTTGAAACAGTCACTGCCATTTGCTTCTCTAATGGTCTACAACCCTTTATATCATTTGTTATGGCTTTCCTCATACTTTGCCTTTGCTTATCACTCTAAGGACTGCTTTGTTTCAAACCTACTAAAGGTCTATACTCTTGATTGTCCACCAAGTGCATGGTACCACTAATTATCTTGCAAAAGCATGTTTTCTGAAGATAAAATTGTGTAAACTCCATAAGTCCCTACATGATTGGGAAAACTACCAGGTTGCAAGATGTTTCTAGAAGGTATATTAGCATGAGTTCCTAATGTTGGTAAAAGATAATGAATCTAATGTGCCTTTGTTTTCTTTGTTTACTAGGGTTTACGGAAGGCCAACAAGAATGGTGATGTATCTGTTATAAAAGAACTTCTAATGCAGGTAAATGGATGAGTAAGATTACTTTGTATTGTAATAATAGAAGCGGTACCATTGATAAGTAATTTTATTTTCCGGTTGCATTTAGAGCACTCTTTTAACATCATTTATAAGTAAAATATTCTGAACATGAAGTTAAGAATAACTCCTCTTAACTTTAAGAATTTTATTTTGATAATTGAGAGTTACACCCTTTATAGTACTCTAATTTAGTTTTGATCATAGGCAGTATAGATGTGTGGTTTGTCCATTTCTACTATAAGCAAGAGAAATTATGGATCACTTTTGGTGGATTCCAATTTCTTGATCTGTTTGAGGTCTTAATTTTGCATTCACCACTCAATGTCTTCTTGTAATTAGCTAGATATTGATTGGAAGTATTGTTTCTTACAATATATTTTTCAATAGTGGGAAAATGACCAATGGAACCATGGACACAAATTGCAAAGATTATGAAAGTAGTGGAGAGGTGAATTCTATTAATAAATAGTCACAATATCCAATGTTGTATGCAACTGTCAAGATATTTTTGTAGTGTTCTTTCTAGATGTATTTAAATGCTATTATTTCAGAGATATGATTGTGCTTAAGAAAAGGCAGGTATACAACATATAATCATCAAATAATTAGCTTTCTAGAAACTTTTGTTTTCTTGTTTACCAGGGTTTACGGGAGGCCATCAAGAATGGTGATGTATTTGCTGTAAAAGAGCTTCTAATGTAGGTAAATGGATGAGTGAGATTACTTTTTATTGCAATAATAGAAACAGCATCATTTGATAAAGTAATTTTATTTGCGATTGCATTTTAGAGCACTCTTTTAACATCATTTATAAGCAAAATATTTTTGAACCTGAAGTTAAGAATAGCTCTCTGCTTTTAAAATTTTATTTTGAGAATTGAAAGTTACATCATTTAGAGTACTCTAATTTAGTTTTGATCATAAGAGTAAAAACCCAAGGGGATGTAATGGGTGGTGTGTTGTCCTCTTACAGCGACCTCTTCTATTTTGAGGTTGAACTCTATAGCGCCATCTGTATGTTGTTTTCCATAAAGTGTTATACAAATCACCGGATAAAATTGAATTTCCAAATGCATGCATTAGACCAACCTCTATACTTTCTTATATTGATTTGGAAATGGCGATGCTATCTTAATTTTGGTATTTTTGGACAGGTATTCTTACTCCATACTATAGTGAAGAGACAATTTTACTCAAAACATGACCTTGAACTTGAAAATGAGGATGGAGTCTCAATTGTCTTTACTTGCAAAAGATCTTTCTAGGTTTGGTTCATATTTTGGAATGTTCCAATATTAGATCACATTGATCTAAAAATGCTTGGCACAAATTTAAAATTATTGTATTTAAGTAGATGAATGGAGTAACTTATTGTTTGCTTGCAGGAAATTTTTTCTTTCACCTTGTTAGTTATCTTAGAGGAAGAATTCAGCACCCTCCAAAATCATATCAGAATCTCAAAAGATTGTGCTATGCTCAAGACAATTTGGAGATCCTATTTTTCATCAATAAAAAAGTATAGGATTTAGTGGATTGTTACAATGAAAGGTTATCAACATTTGAGAAGACCAGACATAGGCACACAAGAAGAAGAAAGTTCCCACTCTAAAGCAAAATTGTCTAGTCTAGACAATTAAGTCAACTCATTGTCAAACTACATTGACATGCTCGAAAGAGTTATGTCGGTAGTTGGGTATATTCCATTGGATTTTAGGGATATTGTTGGTCATAACAGTCGTTCAACTTGCTCCATCTTTCATATTTTATAAGAATTCACTTAGAACTCCTAGAAAGGAATCATTTTCTCGTGCCATGTTATGATGTACGTGTTGCTCATGATTGTACAAACAGTTTTATAAATTATAAATTAAAAAAATACTTATTGGCATTAACTTTCTGAATTTGGATTAGGGTGCATTATTTTCTTTGTTATTTTATGAACATTATGCTTTGCGTATTCAAAAATTGTTCATTGCTCATAATTTTTCCACTGCGTTTAGAAAAATAAAAAATAAAAATTCTAGCAAATAAGAGGACGATGAGAATCTAAAAACATTGAATGTTGAAAACCACACTAAAAAATATTTCAAATAAATTGTTTATTTTTTAAAATAAATTTTTCATATTGTCTCTAAAGAGACAAAAGTGAAATTGTCTCTCAAAAGACAAAATTACTTTTGTTTCATATTTGTCTTTATAAAGACAATTTTTAAGACAATAATTTGAAACACTCACTTAAAGACAATATTTAAGACAATACACAATTTTTTTTGTCTCAAGTTAAGACAATTTACTCAAAAATTGTCTCAAAAATTTCCTTAAACCCCCCTCTATGTAATAGCGAATGGACCCCTCCACATGCCACTCATCACCAAGAATTTCACTATCCATCACTTTCTCCAATGCATCAGGAAATGTTGTTCTCACCCAATTGGCCAAAGTTATGTTTCAAGTGAATATATCATCAGTGGGCCTCTTTCTTGTCACCATTTCAAGGATGAGCACTCCAAAACTATAAACATTGATCTTGGTTGTCACTTGTGCCCCCAATCCATATTCTACAATAGTTCAGATCATTTCATTGTTCTTATTAAGAACACATCCATAATGTAACTAATAATGTGGAAAAAGTAAAGATACAAATAAAAAAGTCTAACACAGGTTTGGACATCCATATTCCAAAGGAATTTACCTAGAGCAAGATAGCCTACTGTTCCCTTCAACCTAGATGTGTTGCTACTTGCAAAATAAGTGGAAGTCATTAGATGAGAAATCCCATAATCAGCCACATGGTCTATCATGTTCTCATCCATTAATACATTTGAGGGTTTTAAGTCACAGTGAACAACATGAGGAGAACAATCATGCAGTGTAAATATGCCATCGTGTGTGCCACATCTAGTGCAATGTTCAATCTCATCTTTAAACTCAACCAACAATCTTGGTGCAACTGTTGTTTAAGGCTGTCATTTGACATGAACTAGAGTACTAGAGCCCTGAATCCTGGTGTTGAGAAACAAGACAAGACTTTGACCAAATTGCGGTGTTTGATTTTGCTCGGTATACTACTCTTTGTAGAAATTCTTGTTTGAGCTTTGAGGGTCTTGATTGAATACCTTAACAACCACCAATGTGTCATCAAATAGTAGTCCTTGGTAAATTGAACTGAAGCTACCCGCCCCTAGAAAATTAGCGGCATTAAATTCTTTCTTTGCCATGTGAAGCTCCTGGCTAGAAATTTACATGAGGCCTCTTCCAATAAACTATTTGTGTACAGTTCTCTTTTGGTCTTTCTGAAGATGTAAAATGTGCCTAAAATACAACACAATGCCAAAAATATGCCAATTGAAACAACTATGACAATTTTCCTATTAAATACATTTAAACGGATCTCGGCAGAGCTTGTGCAATTTGATAAGGGTAAGTGCAAGAAGTTGAGTCCACTTCTAGTGGAAGTGTCATTTTTTAGCTTTAAAGTAGGTACCCATTTATTTTTTAAAATAGCTACCCATTTTAAAGTGGGTACTCATTCCAAAAGGTTTAAAAATCACAATCCATGTTTCTCATTTGGATTTAGGCTTAGAAAAGGCATGATAACCCAACCATTAGCCTTTGGACCTACAAGTACAAGGTCATGACAATATCGAGAGAAAAAGCTAACTATGTCAATATGGCTGATGAGATTTTTTTTAGAATTATTCTATGAGATTAAAACCTATTTTAGATGAGATTTTTTAAATTCTAAATATATAATTTTTTTTCCAATTGGATTACTTTTTCTATTTTTCAAATATTTTTTGATGAAATTGGTTCATAAACTTGAAATATCAAGTTTTTATTAAAATATTTAAAAAAAAAACAAATTATACATTGTTGAGTTAAGATAGCATCGGTCAGATATAAATAATGATTGCGTTTATGCATCATCATTATTTTATATTTAATCGAACTACTCTTAATTATAGACGTATTCAAGGATAATTCAAATCTTTGTTTGCTGCTTGTTAAGCATGATAATTGGTAACCACCGAAATTACCAAGGGAACCCGCGAGCTCAAGAGACACGTCCCATGAGCGGACATGTCTCCATCTTGTGGAGACACGTCCTCTCACAAGACGCGTCTCCTTTGAACGTGTCTTCTCCTATGATATAAATAGGAAATCTATTCTATCTTGCAAACATAGAAATCAATTAATGTTCTGCAATCAGCACATTCAGAATACAGAAACACAAAATTCTGACTTAGAATTATTACACAGAATTCCAGTCTTAGAATTTCCATAGGTCTTTTAGGATCCAGCTCTGATAAGATTTGATAGCATTTACATGGTATCAGAGCCAAGTTGAGTGAATCCATATCAAATCTAGATATCAGATTACTTAGGAAAATTCGCATTTTTAAAAAAAAATTCGAATTCACATCACATTCTTCATAATGTCAAGTATGATCAGATTTGAAGATCGTCTTGAGGGAGCAAACAACTTCACCTCATGGAAATTCAGAATCATGATGATTCTCAAAGAAAATAAGTTAGACTCATTTGTGAAAGAAAACAAGGGGGAACCAGAGGATGATCCTGAGAAAACTCAATGGATTGAGAATAATGAAAAAGCCATGAAAATCTTAGTAGATGCAGTTAGGGACCACATAGTACCTATTCTAGCAAAACATGAAACTGCATATCTAATGTTCAAATCCCTTGAGAGCACCTATGAGATAAACAACACCTGTAGGACTCTTGCATTAAAGAGGCAAATCAACAATGTCCAAATAAACAAAGGAGAAACCATTAATGCATACTTCATGAGGATCATTGATCTAAGGGATCAATTATCTACAATTGGATATCAAATTGATAGCAAAGAGTTAACACTAATTGCACTAGGAGGCCTACCAAACTCATGGGAGCCATTTGTTCAAGGAATAAGTGTGAGATCTGAACTCCCCAAGTTTGATAGGCTAAGAACAGACTGCCTTCAAGAGGAAACAAGACTCTCAACAAAAGAAAACAAACAAAATCCATAGATGAGGAAATTCAAGTGCTCAACACATCATCTAATAAAAAGGGTAAGAAAAACTCTTACGGGAAAGGATCATTTAAGAGAAAGAGAAATTCCCATGGAAAAGGATCATTCAAGAAGAAGAAAGACATCTCTCAAGTACAATGTTTTAGATGTGATCAATATGGGCACTATGCAATGAAGTGCCCTGACAGATCAAATCAACAAGCATCATTTGCTAAAGTAGGAAAGTCAAATTCAGACCATGATTCTGAGAAATTTGTATTCTATTCAGCCTTATCAAGTCAAGTATCTAACAATATCAACAACTGGGTGATTGATAGTGGTTCTTCAAGGCACATCACAGGGTTTAGAGAACACTTAGACACTATGACTGAAGAGACTGATGAAGAAGTAACAATTGGGGATGATTCTGCACATCAAGTAAAAGGGGTTGGAACTTGCTCCATCACATTGAAATCTGGTCTCTCCCTTCAACTCACTGGAGTTTTATTCGTACCTGGAATAAAGAGGAATCTAATATCCATCTCTGCTCTTGAAGGCAATGGATATAGGGTTACATTTATGGATGGGAAAGTTCTGGCATGGCCTAAGAACTCAACTATAAAGAAAGCTCTAACCATAGGTGTAAGACAAGGTTATCTTTATAAACTATGCACTGAAGTCAAGCAAGCCCTTACTCTTGATACTTCTGATTCAAATGAAATTTGGCATAGAAGATTAGGACACCTTCATTTCTGTGCCCTACCTTTCGTAGAAAAACTTGTAATAGGATTACCTAAGTTAAAACCAACTCATGAAGGATCTTGTAAAGGTTGTGCTCTAGGAAAGAATACAAAGGGATCCTTTCACAATAGCTTGAGCAAAACCCAAAATGTTTTAGAATTGGTTCACTCTGATTTATGTGGACCCATGTCTATACCCTCCAAGGCAGGCTTCCTATACTATGTCATATTTATAGATGACTTCTCTAGGAAGACTTGGATCTACTTTCTTAAGTGTAAAGAGTCAATAGAAATCCTTAAAAGGTTCAAGTAGTTCAAAGCTCTTACTGAAAACTTCTCTGGGAAGAAAATAAAAATCTTAAGGACAGACAATGGGAAAGAATATACCTCTGAAATCTTTAAGGAATTATGCATGAATGCTGGGATTAAGAGGGAGTTTACAATAGCCTACAACCCTCAACAAAATGGGGTTGTTGAAAGAAAAAATAGAACCATTGTAGAAGCTGCAAAAGCAATGTTGCTTGACCAGAACATTGAAACCTCATTCTGGGCAGAAGCCTCTAGAACTATTGTCTACATCCAAAATAGATGTCCTCATTCTCATCTAGATAACAAAACTCCTAAAGAAGCATTTACTGGCATAAAACCTGATATTAGTCACTTTAGGATCTTTGGTTGCCCAGTCTATATTCATGTGCCCAAAGAGAAGAGATTCAAACTAGAACCTTCCGGAAAGAAAGGGGTATTTGTGGGATATAGTGAAACCTCCAAAGCTTACAGGATATTCATACCCGGGCAAAAACAAATTGAATTGAGCAGAGATGTCATCTTTGACGAAGACATTGCATTCAAAAGGGCAAGAAGTTCAAGTGAGATAGAAACTTATTCACCTAGAGTCTTAGACAAGGATCCTACCCCTAAGATTCAGAGGGAGTATCCTGAGGAAATACCAAATGAACTTCTATCTACTTCAGATGAGAACACAAATGACAATGGCAAGAAGAGACCACTTTGGGCTAGAAAGATGATCAAAGAAGCTGAGAATCATGTAGCACCCAAAGGAACGTTTAGGGAGAGTAAAAGACCCAAATGGTTCTCAAGCTATGTTGCTCTAATGAATGACATCATAAATTCAGAACCCACCAGTGTTTCAGAAGCCTTCAGACATCAAGTATGGAAGGATGCTATGATGGAAGAGTATCAGTCCATTCTAAAGAATGATGTATGGGATATTGTGCCTAGACCAAAAGAGAAATCTATTGTCTCTTCTAAATGGCTCTTCAAAATCAAACATGCTGCTGATGGCAATATAGAAAAACATAAGGCACGTTTTGTGGCAAGAGGTTTTTCACAGAAGGGAAGGCTGCATTGATTATGAAGAAACATTTCCCACTGTTGCATTGCATATGTCAGAGTAGTGATATTATTTAGATGACTAAAAGACTAAGATCACAAAATGGATATGAAAATCTGCATTCTAAATGGAACCCATTGAGAGAATCTATCCCCGTTATGAAGAGGTTTTGCCTGACCTACATAAAACACGACTCTGCATCTATCTGGAACAAGAAGCTGGACTTAAGCGAACCGGGCAGTATGAAAGGATGGCGACTACCTCTTAGGACTGGGATTCTCTTGGAAAATGATGCATTGAAATCTTTGCTTTAAGATACAATTAAGGTGGTATGTTGTAGTTATTTGTATGTTGACTACGTCAGGAGAATCCTCATTGCTCAGGAAAAGAAAGGATCGCTTAAGGCTGACGCGAACTTGGAAGCATTTACCTAGGTTTTTGGAAATTAAACCAGATGGCATCACACTAAACCAAGGAAAATATACTATTGATATTTTGAAGAAATTTGGAATGTTGGATTATAGACCCATGTCTACACCTATGGAAACCAACCTTCACAAACTGAAAGAAGTAGCAGCAGAATCCAAGTGTGCAGATTCAACCCTATATAGAAAAATGATTAGATCTTTGATGTACATGGTTAACACCAGACCTAATATTTGCTATGCAGTGAATGCTCTAAGCCAGTTCATGTGTGAGCCAAAGGAAATTCACCTTATGGCTGTAAAACATATATTGAGATATCTTCAAGGCACTATTGGATATGGTCTTCTTTACAAAAATAATCAACTAGATCTACATGGATACTCTGATTCAGATTGGGCTGGAAGTGTAACCGATCGTAAAAGCACATCAGGATGTTGCTTCAGTTTGGGATCGGCTATGATCTCTTGGATCTACAGAAAACAGTCTTCAGTAACTCAAAGCTCGACAGAAGTTGAATACATTGCAGCCTCTATGGGGGCAAGAGAAGCAGCATGGCTCCGGAAATTGCTTGTGGGACTCTTTGGTGAACCCTTGAATCCTACCATCATTCATTGTGATAATCAGAGTTGCATCAAACTCTCTGTAAATCCAGTATTCCATGATAGATCTAAGCACATTGAGATCCCCTACCATTATGTAAGAGACATGGTAGAAAAGAATGTGATCTAGTTGGAGTATATTAGTACAAATGATCAAACAGCAGACATTCTCACCAAACCTCTCTCCCGAATCAAGGTTGAACACTTTAGGAAGAAGCTTGGTATGATTGAAATGTAATTTGATATTATGTTTGAAATTCAAAATTGTTTAGAAGTTGTACTAATATATTTAAAGATGTTTAATGTGTAAACTCTTTTGTCATGTGTGTAACTCCATGACCTTATGGGCTCGCTCCCCCTGTGTACATTGTTGAAAGGTGACGATCTTTCTAATAATGAACAGTTGTATGTGACATTGTAAAGTGACGACTCTACAATGATGAGTTGAACTATCATGATAGATATCATGTGACTTGATATCTGTGGACATGTCATGATAGTATCTCTTGGACACCTTGATGGATATCATGGGACTTGATGTCATTTGAAGATCATTGTGATCCTTAAGAGATAATCATGGTGGATAACTATATATATCTGTGAATATGCCATGAATCATTATGGTAGACATCATGTGACTTGATGTCAGTGCACATACCATAATGAAGATGTGTTATGAAGAATGTCATGTGACTTGACAATATTGAAGAAACATATCATATCTTCGATATCACGTGTGAAGGTGATATCTCCTCTTATTCATCTTGAAGTATCTTCCCTAGCTAAGAGGGAGTGTTGAGTTAAGATAGCATCAGTCAGATATAAATAATGATTGCGTTTATGCATCATCATTATTTTATATTTAATCGAACTACTCTTAATTATAGACGTATTCAAGGATAATTCAAATCTTTGTTTGCTGCTTGTTAACCATGATAATTGGTAACCACCGAAATTACCAAGGGAACCCGCGCGCTCAAGAGACACGTCCCATGAGCGGACGTGTCTCCATCTTGTGGAGACACGTCCTCTCATGAGACGTGTCTCCTTTGAACGTGTCTTCTCCTATGATATAAATAGGAAATCTATTATATCTTGCAAACATCGAAATCAATAAATGTTCTGCAATCAGCACATTCAAAATACAGAAGCACAAAATCTGACTTAGGATTATTACATAGAATTCCAGTCTTAGAATTTCCATAGGTCTTTTAGGATCCAGCTTTGATAAGATTTGATAGCGTTTACATTACCAAATGTTTTTTTACCAACATTCGCAATATTCACAAGAGATCATTCATACCATTATGTCAAAGATTATACACAATGTCTATCATGAGCATACCCCCATATACTCAAGTTGATTAGCTCATACACAGCACAAGTACAACAGTGACTAGATCATACACAAATCACAAGTGTAACAATGACTAGATCATACACAGATCACAAGTATAATAGTGACTAGATCATTCACATACCACAAGTAGAATGGTGATTAGCTCATATGTACATCACAAGTGCAACCATAATTGACACATTTGCACATCACAAGTACACAATGATTGTCTTATATGAATATCATATTTACATTAGTGATTGGATCCATCATATATCACAAATACATAGTGACAAGTTCCATCATACTTCACATACACAGTGACGAGCTCCAACATACATCACAAATACATAGTAAAGAGCTCCAAGATACATCACTAATGCATAGTGACAAGCTCCAACATGCATCACATACACAAAGTGACTAAGTAACACATCCACAAAGGCTGAATAACACATGTGCATGATGCATCCCAGAAAGAAAGAATATCAATGCATTGTGTACTACACAGTGGGTCTTATCCTTTCCTTCAGTCTTTTGCACCATTTGACAAATGGGAAGAGGATTCGATGCATCCCATACTACATCGTAGGTCCATCCTCAACCTCACAAGGCGAGGTATACAAACTAACAACTAGGAGGGGGATTCAGTGATCTCATACTACATCGCGGGTTTGTCCACCATCTGAAGGCTTTCCCCAAGTAGTGAACCTACCAAACTTGATGGATTTCGATTTCAATCGTCTATAAGTCACCGATGACAAGTCTGTCCACCTAGGAGGAAGTAGCTCTCGACACATATCTTAGTCCTGAGCTCCCTGAAATAGGTGAATGCTGACTAATCCCTAGCAGTAGCCTAGACATCAGTCATTAGCACGGTCCAATAACTACTTGTCACTACTCAAATATCCCAGAGGTTCACTCTTGCGTGGGTCATATGAATCACAATCTCAATCAATAGATACACGGGCCTATACATAAACATATAGATATGGAGTTGAATTACACAAACACATAAGAGATACATGGAACCAGCGTGAGATGAACTTTACCCATTATATACATATAATAAAATACCCACTATAAAATAGTTAAATCCCTTACTTCATTTCATTTAATAGAAACCTATTATGTATTAAATATAAGTTATTAAATTCCCTTAACTTGATAATACCCATTCGATACCTATTTTAGCCTCAAACTAAAGCTTACGGAGGAGGAAAGGTCAAACCATGTAGAAACAATCCCAACATCTGGGAGTTATCCCCCCCTAGATCCTTCCCCTATGGACTTGAGGTCACAGGGAAATCCTTCGCCCAAGGACTACCTATGTATCCGCTTCCAAACCGATCAAAGTCACACACAGTTCTCCTTACAAATTTTCTCAAGGGTACCTAGGCACAGGTTCCCATAACCCAAGGTTTCACTTCCTATTAAGTATATCAAGGCCTTGGATCAAACTCCATCCAGTTTATTTATAATCTTGTTTGACTATCCTGTATCTCTTATATTTTCATCTCATTCACCTAGCCTGACAAGGCTAATTACTTAATACCAAATTACCTTGGTTCACACAAACCCATAGGAAATCATTTCCATTTGAAACTCATATAATAGGTTCAATAATGAGGCTCTTATGATCAAGGGGTCAATAGATACCTTTGAAGGTCAAGCAATAGTATTTAGGAGTTTTTTTTAATGTATAATCAGTGCCTGAATCCTACTTAAGTAACTTGACAACACTATATCCCTTAGTTCAATAGCTGAAAACATAACCCATTAATAATATTACTAATAATATTCTTGATCTTCTAGTTTTCCTTTACCCTATGGAGCAGCCCATATTCTTATAATAGTCTAGTTCATTGATTGGGTAATTTATTTATACTAAATATGACTGTGATGGTCAACAGTAAGGTCACAAGAGATGTTGGGTAGAATGATCTCATATGCTTATCTGTTAAATAATTTTTAACAACATAATGAAATTAAATGATAGTTACCTTATTCCTAGAGTATGTGATCATATTACGGTCCACAATAGATCTCATATCCTTCTTTCATTCACATAATATTTCCAGTATCAAGGTTCTCACTTTCAAGAGGTTTGATAGACATCATGTAACCATATAAATAAATTCCCATAGTATCAACAAATTATCAAAATTGTTGAGTTTCAACATTAAAAATATGTTTAGTAAGTGTGGTTTTAGTACCACTAAATGAAGTCTCCCTCACAATATTATGCAACCAAGATCCAAGGCCCACATTAATTATATCCGGTTCTCGATTCATATTTTAAGGCTATCTTGCAACTAAAGATTTGATTTAGGACTCTTTGCCACCTTATTTCTCTTAAGTTAGAATATAGAGTTAGTCAAATAATTAACCATTGTTTATAGTAGTTCTTAGTTGATAATGTATTTATTTATTTATTTTCCAAAATATGCTATAAGTTCATCACTATGACACAAAGGTTATACCGATTACTTAACAAGAAATTCTATTTGTTTGCATAATCCTATAGATCATTAAACCAAGACACTATGCCATGAATTTACATTATTGTAATCATAATCACCACAACCAAAAGCTGTATTCCAAGGAAAATCCATGTAAGGTTTTATTTGGCTAACTTCCAAGAATGAAAAACACCCTTTAAGAATAATAAGGTAAGTGAATCTTCACCTAGTTATCAACCCGATGTCGAATACAATGACATTCTTATTGGTATTTACACAACATACCCTCAAGGATTTTATCAAGTAAATGACATTAGAAAAATCAGTAATCATATCCCCCCCATTTCCAATAATAGTGATCAATATTTCATACAATTTTTCAAACAATTCTTGTCATTAATATTTTTAACTCCCTTCCTTTCATGTTTTCCCATTAACAATAATGTATTACCTACTAAAATGAAGACTCTAAGGTCCTAGTTTAAACAACCCCAAGTAATAAATTAAATATATGGCTTATAACTATCCAAATCATACCAAAACTTAATCATGATTCAAGAGACATTTCACTAAGATTGAAATGAATGCCCTCAAGTACAAGAAACTATATACCTTAATTTGAAGGCCCTCAATCATTCATCTACGCGTGCAATCACAATATAATCCAATAAATTTCTTTCATGACACCCATCCCATAGTGGACTATTTTGGATAGCGTGTAAATCATTTACAATCCATTATTATTTCACATGATATTAGCATGGTTTGGGTATCATACTTGGTGACTCCTATTTCTCATTTGGGCTCTAGCAAGGAGAATACGACCAAGGTTTCCTTGAATGTTTCCAAGGTCTTTGTGAATATCCTTTCCCACACTTGTAGACCATGACACTCGTCTCCTTCAAGCGTACTGTGAAGTAGTTCACATCACATGTGCATCCTTGAAGGCTTTTGCAACTATGGCATTGAACAAAACTCCCTAACACATCTCTATCCTCTCTGAAATTTTCTTTCTTATATGCTTTGATGGTAATTTGTTACTTGTAGTAGCTCTCACAGTGGCACAATCAGGGATGTTGATGGTAGAATCTGGCTTCACACGCACCAGTTGATTTTGTTTGAAAGCTTTTGAATCCTTTTCAATGAATCCATTTCATGAGCATCCTGGAACCTCTGCATTTCGTGAAACCACATTTCTTCTCCCCAACAATGCCCTTAATTGCAGATTTAAGAGACGTACACTCTACTCTTTTACGCAATACTCAACATTCCTTCCTTAATTTTCCCTACTTCCAAACTGCTCCAAAATCACCTCCATTTTGTTTTGCCTCTCCCATGCACTCTCTCTGCCTTTACTCTTCTTCTTCACGCCTTAATTTTCATTCTCTCCCTCTCCTTCCAAAACAAAGCTTGAATGAGAATTTAGAGAGATTGTGGGATTTTAATTGTGCCCTGCAATTTTTTTTACATGATATGCCATTTTCCAACTCAAGAAATTGGTTACCATGCTCATTTAATGACACCCACTCCCATTTCATTCATATGCACCATGCTTCTTTGACTATGCAGCTCCTCCACAACACACAAGCACCGTGCCCATTTAATTTTTTTTGTCGGCCTCCTTTGCTAGGTCATTGATAATTGTTGATTTTGGGCGTCTTTATTTTTTTTTATTTTTCATCTACTAGTTGCAAGCCATACCTCATTCTTGCCCCTAAAAGGTCACGACCTCCTTATTCATTGTCTTACTCTTTATTTTATTTTTCTTGTTTATTTAGTTTATTTGATTCTCTCAAATATCCACCCTAGATGCATCTGATAGGGATGTGACAACCATGAAATATACGGTACAAGATCTAACCATAAGAAGGCATACAACTTAATTATAAACCTTCTTAAGCCCAATTGATACCTAAGTCATGCTTGAGATGGTGGAAACAATGTATCTATTAGATCATGTAAATATGTACCCAATAAGTTTGGTAAATCTGATAGTCACAAGAGAATACAAATTCTCCAAAAATAGAGGTTAACATGCTTCCCCTAAGACCAGCCTCCCTATCCCAATCTAGTTATTTAGGACGAATTATTCACTAAGATATTTCATCATATTATAAATTCTACATAATGATAATCCATATGTTTTAAGACATGATAATGGTATTCTTATTACCATCCTAATTAATCATGTAATGAACAATTATATGTACATATGACTTATTGATTAAAATAAATCTGAATTCCTAAGTTCAAGATAACTAATTCGATACGCTACATATTTCAGCTAAAACAAAATTCTGGAAGATTTCTTATAATAAGAATATCTGTGCTTGTCGATTGAATTCCAAGTGGAATTGTAGGTTCAATGAAAAATTTTGGACTAAATTATCTGCTCGGATTGGAAATCAAAGGCTAATACAGATGCTCAATTAATTGCTTGGAAAATCCTACATTGCAAACTGCCCATCGCGGACAGGCTGAAATGTATGATGATTCAACCAATTAATTATCCCTTCTGTCAAAGGAAAGAAAATATAAGGCATATCTTTTGGGGATGCCAATCTGTTAAAAAGTAGTGGTATGTTGTTTTTAATGATTTGCCAGCTATCTTTGGGAATGTTTTAAACTGGAAGGAAGCACTTCTTGGAGTTGGGTTACATCATAATGTCATCACTGATGGAGTTAGGCATGTCATTTTATCATATATTTGGTAAAACGGGTGTAAAGTTGTCTTTAATAATCTAAATGATCACTAGGGAGCTACACTTCTAGGGCTTTACTCCGACATTTTTTATTGTCTGATTTCGCTCTTTTCTCATCTACAGGTTCAGGCTGAGAAGAATCTACACATCAACTTTCAAATACAGCAGATCAAACTCCAAGTTAATCAATTATTCAGCAAAAGGAAGGTTACTATATCACAAGGCTTAAAAGCTTATTTTCAAGACTGATTCTACTCCTAGTTTCTGTTTGTTGGTTAGCTCATTATGTTGTTTCAGCTGTTGTTTCTTTCTTGTCAAATGCTTCCACAGCTGTATTGTTTCATGTAGCTTGATGTAGTTCAGGATACTACAGCTCTATTATCATGTATCAAATACTTCTACAGCTGTATTGTTTCTTGTAGTTTACTGTTCATGTTCTACAGCTCTATTGTCTTGTATCAAATGCTTCTACAGCTGTATTGTTTGGTGCAGGAGCACCTTGGTCATTAAATGCTTTTCATAGACAAATTTTTTTTTAAAATGAATTTTCAAGTGTAAATTGCATTGTAAGGGTCATGAGTCACTAAAAGGAGGTAAATAGAGTCAATCACAAAATATCATTGTTGTGCAAAAGTTGTAAAAATGGGAAATGGCAAGAAATTGGAAAAAAAGGATGTAAAAGCATATGGCAAGGTCATGTATTTGAATGTAATGTCCCCTTCTCATCAGTGATCAGCATTGCAATTCATCAGTCTATTCCGGAACCCGTAGACTGGAATGAGGTGAAATTAGGGTTTCGTGGCTTGGAGTTTTGTGGCATTTCATGTTATTTACTATTTATAGTAAATGCTTGTTGTGGCAGTTGCAGTTGTCTATTCTTAGTCCTTTGCAGTTGGAGCAGTTATTGTTATTATGGTTTGGTCTTCAGAAAACTTTAATTGGTGAAAAATATTTAATTGAAGGCATTATGTTTTAATTCACTGTTGACACCCCCCTTGGCCTAAGGAGATGACTTAAGTTGTTTTTAAAGTGGGGCCATGAAGGGTACGCCTTCATTAAGAGCTTTATTAATTTTATTAAGAACTTTATTCCTTGAGCAAAAGTGGACGCCACTTTTATATTATTGAATAAAGTGAATTTCTTGGAGGCTTTTGGGACGCCACTTGAGAAGTTGACTGGTCTTTGGGAATTGGAAAGGTCTCTTGTGTCTTTTGAGCTGCTTCTCAGGCAATTGAAGAGTTTTGGTGAGTTCTTATTTATTGAAGGCTTTTGCTCCAACATTTCATCCATGAAAATTATGCTAAAGTTATGCTGTCGAAATGACAATTGACATATTGCTTCGAGGATGTCTACCTCCTAGCCTTTCATCCAATTTCGTGTTTGCAATATAACACCTAGTTGGCTACATTGCTGCTTCTCAACATCAGACTAGCAGATTGAGCATCAAAGATTAATGAATTTTGGAGTATTTTCACAGTTTGAGTTCCTGGTTTTTGCTACAGCTGAAGCTGAGTTTTGTTCATATCTTTTGGAGTGAATTTTATTTTGTTCTGGGTACTTTGGCCATCCATTTGTTGACTGAAGGCGCCACTTTCCACAAAGTATTGGAATTTAATTCCAAGTATTTAATTTTTACTT
This sequence comes from Sequoia sempervirens, assembly GCA_007258455.2. Lineage (NCBI taxonomy): Eukaryota > Viridiplantae > Streptophyta > Pinopsida > Cupressales > Cupressaceae > Sequoia > Sequoia sempervirens. The sequence continues at coordinate 18,251 of VDFB02028835.1, forward strand.
GCAAAATCGATTTTTGGTGAAGGCCGTACCATCTAGAGGTGCATTGGAATTCGTGCCAAATAATCTGGAGACTTTGGTGGCTGTTTCTGGATTGCATCTTGGGCGCCAGACTTCTAGGGAGTATTTGCAACTTATTTCACGTCATTCGGAGGAGAATTGAGTGAGTTATGAACATTTCATTGATTCTCATAGTTGCAGATTGATATTTCCAGTTTACAGTTTTTGTATCAGATTGTAGAAGTTCTGATTTCTGATTCATTATCAGCTGTTAGAGAGTTAAACAATCATTGAAAAACATCTATTAATCTTGTGTATGAAGATTATTGTATTTCCTATGTAATTTGCAGCTTATTTCTCATTTGTACAAACTGTAAACAGTAGTACTGTTCCAGTTTTAATTGCTGCAATTTCTTTCTGTATCTTCTCACATAAGTCCCCTGGATGGTTTACCGCCAGTGTGGTTAAATTGATTGTAATATCTTATACCCACTCATAGTGGTGAATCCCCACAGCTCTGTGGATGCCCGCCGCAGCGGATGAATTGTTTTCTATTGTAATCTTTTCCCCCCACTGTTTGGTGGTAGTGTGGAACTGTTTCTCATGGCTGGTTATCCGCCTATCATTTCATAATTTCAATCTTTAACACTCCGTCATATGTTAGCACCTCGCCCTCAGTGGGATCTTGAGTGCACATTCTTGACGTTGAGTAGTTCTTCAATTCAAGTTCAGTTTTTCAGTTTGATGCTAACGCTAATCCAATCAACTATTGCTGGTTATGTTGTGTTAAATTATCGAAAAAATTGGTTAGCATATTTCATTTGAAGTCCTAAATAGGTCCTTAGGTGGTCACAAAAGTAGATTTTCAAAATGTTGCTAAAGATAGGAAAGGTTGTCAAAAATGTAAATATGCAAAAAGAACACAAAAATCAGAATGTGAAGAGATAAATTGGGAATTTGAAGGAATAGGTCGTTCAAGGCAGTTTATTGTTTGAAACATCTATATAAGCATGTAAAAGGCGAGCAAGTGATGGTAGTTTTTGTAATCTTGAACAAAATCTGAATAAGAACCCTGCTTTCTGCCATAACAGTGTTTTCTCAGTGTTTTTCAAGCATTGTTTAATCTGCACAGTAAAATTTAGTTTTAATTTCATTCTATTATCATTGAATTTGGGGTTAGATACTAGTTGGTAGTCATTTGAAGGATCTCTATCAAATTTGGAGTGTTTAATAATACAGTTTCAAAAAACTGTGTGAAACCCTCAGATAAGGGTTTGAGAGTCATTTAAGGAGTTTAATTCCCCATCCCACCGTTATAAGCTTAGAAGAATGGTGGGATGGGATAAATAGGGTGTTTTTGTATGTGCGTATTGTGTGCAGAGGCAGGGAAGGTGTGAAGACAGAGCTACAGTTGCTGCTCGCTCAGAATTTTCTGAGTTTTCAACAAGGAAAGGATGACTCCAAGTGGTGACTTGTGGAAATAAGGATAGAAAGGAGTAAGAGACAGTGAAATTTGTTTTTTCAGACATATATTAACATGGTGGAAGCCTTTTCAATGAAGTTTGAGGTTTGTAAAGGTTATTTGCCATAAACCCCTGTTTTGTTTGGCCTAGAAGGGTAAATAAGGAGGATTTTATAATTTTATGCATAAATGAGACTTACAATCCTTAAAAGTGGATGATTTGTGAGTTTTTCAACCTGATTAATGACTGTTTATGGCTATTTGTTGAAGTGGAATTGATTTGGAGGTAGTTGCTTGGTAAACTTGGCCTATTTTGGTGCAAATTCACAGCGTACAGTCAAGAATCTGGTAAATTTCTTCATGACAACAGTATCTCATTTAGAGTATGGGTTAAAGTGGTAAATTTGGATTTCCTAATGTGTGCTTAGATTTTGGAGTTTCAATTTGGGTTGTGCAATATACCCGGTTTAGTCCTTTTGCAATGCTACTAGGGTTTGGATGGTTTATGCAAAGAAAGTGTAACTCTGTAAATCAGAGATAAAAGTGATTGTTTTGTGTTAAGGCTGCTTGAACAAGGATGTTAAGGTTGCATAAATGTTTGGGAAAAGGGATTTGAGAGGAAACTTGCAAATTTGTTGTCTGAGCAATAGGTTCCAAAAAGTGCAAATGGTGCTTGACTGTTATAAAAAGCAAATCTGTGGAACAGGGGTATAGATGTTTGAATTTGTGTTAAGTGATGAACTTAAGGGTGTACTGAAAGTCAGGTAACAAGTTTGTAGCATGAATGATTGGTATATGGTTATCTTTTCCTTAGTGGAAACAAGTTGAAATAAAGAGGAATATGTTGCAAGTTGGATGTTGATTTGGTTCAGAATTTTATAAATGGGTTATTGTTTTGGTTCTGATCATTTGGCGATGGTTAAGAGGTATTTTGAATCTAATAAAGGTTAAGTGACAGGTTGATGATCTGATGCTTTGTGGTATGAAGTGTGTTTGAAGAGTTTTTGATGAAAAGTTAAATGAAACATAGTTGCTTGTTCAATTTGATCTTCTCCAAAAAGTGATTGGGACAGAAGTTTCCCTGATGAAATGATGTTGTGGATAGTTGGTATTGCATCATTGTTTCATGTAGTTTGCTGTGGTTCATGATACTGCAGGTTTTTTGTCTTGTAGTTTACTGTCTTGTTTCATGTGGTTCACTGTTTTTGCTGTGCTGTTATGTATTTGTAAGTTTCCTTTGCAGTTTTTATTGCATTCTCCTTGTAATTTGCATACTATCAATACAAAAAAAAAAAAAGAATATCTGTGATTGGATAGGGCACCTAGACTATTGACAAAATCTCATAAAGGTTGAACATACACAAAGAATGGAATATATTATCTAATGCTTCAATTAGAAAAACCCAAATCAGATAGATCCATTTATCTTAGTTACAAGATTAATTAATTTAGAGTTAAACACTATCTTCTGAAAGTAACTGTGAAGAGGGTACTCATCTTTAGGTGAAAATATTTTGATGAAATTGCAGAAATATGCACAACCAGCTCCGCATTGGCCTCTCCAAAAATGATATGTCGGTGCCCTCGTGGCTACATGAGTGTGCACTGATAAAACGGGAGTCAAGTGCCTTCCATTGCTCACCCTCGTCTCTGTGATGGGAGAAAAGAAGAGAACATCCAACAATCTCTTTGTGGGAGGTATCATTTTGGTCCAAACTGTTCAACCTTCAGCTGGGTAGATGCTTGAGGTGTATCAAATCCTCTGGAAGCTGTCACTGCTATTTATTCCTCCAATTTAAGTACCACCGTTGAGAGAAAAAGAGAAGCTCTCCTTTAGCGCAGGCAGGGAGGATGTTGCGATAGTGGTGGAATGTGGCTTTATACTCGCCAATTGCATTTGCTTGATAGTTTCTAAAGCCTTTTCAACAAACCCCTTTGTGCATACATGATCATCTCTCCTCTGGTTTTCCTCTTTATTCTTTCCTTCCTTCATGCCATTATCTTCCCTCTACCTCTGTCTTCTCTTATCCTCTTTCTGCAAAATCCCTCTATCTATACTCTTCATCAATATTTTTGCTTCCTCATATGGTGCAGGTCGTGGAGGATGTGGACAAGGGCATCGACCTGGATTCGCAGCTACCAATTATATTGTATGAACTGTATTGATGACCAAAGGACTAGGAGGCCATACCGTATTAATGGTGTGGTCATCTCTTACCATTCCTCTTCTTTAATAACTGTCTCCCAATCATCTCTGCCTTTTCAAGTCTTTATTATTTTATTTTATTTTAATTTCTTTTCCTACTACACTGTCTAGCATGGAGGTCACTGGCAGGGATGTGACACCTATCTGCTTGCTTTGCCAGCACAACAATCTTCTTCTGTCTTTACATTTTCCAGGGTGGAGAGAACCGGGTGGAAGTGGAAAGGGATGTGCACTCTCTCTGCTTGCTCTGCAAGCACCCGTGCTGTGTGATCTAATGCTTGTTTGTCTTCGCTCACAGCAGTGATTCTCAGATTGGGTGGACCCCCACTCCGGGCAGCAAGAGCCTGCATTAGCCATGCCCACTGTACTAGCTCACAGTCATTGAGGTAGATCACATGGACGAACTCATCGCCTTCCATGGCCTCCATGATGCTCTGGTTCACTGCCGCTAGGAGACTTTGAGAATATGCTCTCACAGGTCGGTATTCTCCATGTGACCAACTGCTACGAGAAGCCTGATGAGCCACATCCCCCACTCTTCTGATCCCAGCTACCACTGAAGTAGCCACCCACCAAATTTTCTTTGCTGCCTTTAAACAGAATTTCTTCAAAGATTTCCAAAACGCATTTCTCCCCATTCTCAATGCACAGTCTTGTTTATGGAGAGGTTGAGAATCAAAATCAAAATAGGCAGGTTGCACAATGGCCTGCTCTGTATTTTCATTGATTGGTAGGTCCAATTTTTCTGAGTATTCACTGATTGATAGACCCAATTCATTTGGGTATTCATTAAAGAATGGTTGCACATTGTCTTGCTCTATAGTTTCATTCATTGGCACGTCCAACTCTAGATATTCATTAATTGACAAGCCCAATTCATTTACGTATTGGTTGAAGGCCTGCTCTGTATTTTCATTGATTTGCAGGTCCAATTCGCTGATTGATAGACCCAATTCATTGAAGACTGATTGCACTTTGTCCTGCTCTATATTTTCATTGATTTGGTCAAATTCCTCTGAATAGTCAAATTCAAAGACTGGTTGCACATTGTCCTGCTCTGTATTTTCATTCATTTTAGATCCAACTCTAGATATTCATTAATTGACAAGCCCAATTCACTTACGTATTGGTTGAAATTTTCATTGATTTGCAGGGCCAATTCTGAATATTCGCTGATTGATAGACCCACTTCATTGAAGACTGATTGCACTTTGTC
>VDFB02028837.1:0-38036 GCA_007258455.2 Sequoia sempervirens
ATGGAAACAAAAAAAGACATGTACATATAAAAATCAAACACAATTCAATTTCTATTAAAAATTTTACATATCCATTTTTTGTTGGATTTTTGGATCCTAGATTTGAGATGCACAATGTTAAAGGAGATCACATGACACATTCAAGGTTCTTTAGTGCTACATATTTGGATTTTGTGTATGATGATAAGTTATTGGCTAAGTTCTTTGCAGAAATTTAATAGTATTATCTTCCATTTGCAATTCTTACCCCAATATTGAAATTGGCCAATGCAAATGTGTGAATGTTAAATTCAAGGATTTTATTATTTTAGATTTTTGGTATAAACAAGGGATAGACAAAGTATATACATTCTTAACATTTGCATGTTTAGAAGTGAGATGAATATTAAGAACTAAAGTTGTTAGAGGCTACCACACTTAATTATGGATCTTCTAATGCTTCATCTACATCATCCTACCCTTGTAAATTTGAAAAGAAAAATTATTTCCAAAAGGATAGTAAAAAATAATGGAAATGACCATTGTACAAACTATACATTACAAATGTTTCTAATATTATGACTCTAAAGCCTCCAACTTTTTCCTTTGTAAAGTATTGTCCAAAATTTGCCAGATTAGCATGATTACACTTCCTCCTATTAGGCCATTAGATAAATATAAAGTTATTCCAAAAGATATATTGAGAAGAATTTTTGTTATTAGGTATAGAGTTAATTGTAATTATACTCAACATTTTATGGGATTAAGGAATAATTGATTAAAGTTTGAGGATTCACATAAAAAAAAAGAGAATTAAGAGTTGGTTAATATTGGGGGTCAATCCTTCAATTGTTCCTCCTAATGAAAATTAAAATATTTTACACTAAATAAATCTAATAAAATGGTTTTATATGAGGGTCATGAGATTGAGGTACATAAACATGTTGATGAGCTTGAAATCATTGATTCGCCTATGTATGTGAGGAATGATAATTTGTTGGTATTAATAAAAATTATAAGGGTACTTATTCTTCTTCTTATGTACTAGTGATCGACTTTTATAGAAATTTCTATGGACTAGCTAGTATTCAAACTTAGGACCTCCCATTTGGTGTTAGGATGCTCTACTATTGAGCTAATGACTCACATTGTGATGAGTCTTTTTATGACTTAGGTGTGTATCATTTCTCCAACACACTCCCTTGAGCCACAACATAGGTGTCAAATGCACCTAGCTTGGCTCTAATACCATACAAGAATACCAATTATGAGGACCTCCTATAAAAATATGACATGAAAAATCATGAACAATATTTAAAAGATAATCCATAGTCTATCTTATTATTTATGCATATTTTCTAGGACCACCTATGCCCAAAACACAAAATAGTTTTTATAAATACACCAATTAGATCTTATAAAATGCATTACTTAGATCAAATTATATGGTAAATTAAATATAATTAATGATTACTTTTTCTTTTAGTATGAAAGAGGTTAAATTCCAATATATGTTCTAGTGGGCTTGATTGAGTGACAAGGTGGAGTGATTGTTGTAATGAAGAACTTGCTAGGAAAGCTAACCAAGTTAAAATGTACACCTATACATACATCATTGTGGTAATATAGACCTATGTCATAAAACACAATTGAATCCTATTAGTTCCAAAGTATTTTAGCAAAGAAGAGATAGAGGAATTTCCAACATGAGGCATAATTCAATCATAATATAATAAAACCATTAATCCATAGTTCTATGTATAAATGGAATGTTGTAGAGGAAAAGATACACATTTAATTTGCAAGGCATAACTCAACAATATGAAAACATATAGTAGAATATTGTACATTATTCTCAGGATTTTTTCTTATTTGTGAGAAATGCAATCCTTCCATGCTAATTTTCTCTAAAACACACAAATATAGGGGGCAGTGTAATATCCCACCCTTTCCTAAGTTTTTCCATAGCTAGTGATATGATAATATCCCAACAACTCTATGAATTTTAAAATTGAATGTTATGGACTATATTAAAATTATTTTGTGGACTAATAAACTAAAGAATATTCTTGATATTTAATTACACGTCTCTTGAGAAAAATAATGATTTAATATCTTATGAGTATTAAATTAGATTATGAGTATAATTTAAAGAATTATAGTCATGATTTTGTAATTGTCATGTAATAGACATAAATATCATTCCTTTGGTTGGTAAAACTACATATTTAGAGTAATATTATGAAGGTTAAATTTAAATGGTTTATCTAGCACTCAAATAATCATTCTAGACTAATAGTTGATTTAAAATTTCTTTTACAATGCTTATTGATTATATTTAATAAAAAATACTTGATATTCCCACCAAGTTATTAAGGGTGCAAATCAACTATTGACATGGACTAAACTATTGCAAACAAGGTAAATATATAGTAGGAGTATCAACTAATGGTGAGACACTTTAAGTCTAATCAAACATACAATATACCAAATAATATTAATGAAATAGTGGAGAAAATAAATAAATATTCAAACCTCATGAACACTAGAATTATAATATGGAGAAACCCTTTCAAAAAATCCCACTACTAAAGAGATATGAAACTTTTATTAATATTCATAACAAGATTATAACAATCCAATCCACTCAATCTTCTTTAGTCTAATGTTTTGGCTATTTCTACATAGCACTATTTAAACCTTATGTCATACATTAAATTCTATATAGAGCAAGGGAAACAAGAAATGATCAATTAATTTATGTAATGAGTGGAAAAAAATCATGGTCCACAAGAAAAGAACCCATGCCCCACTATGCATTGGAACATGTACACAAAATATAAACGAACTAATGATATAGGACCTTAAATCCCATAACCTTGATAGTAACCACTCCCAATACTAGTGCTTTATGATGAAGATGTCAGCTACAATAAGTCTCATCTATTATGAAAAGATGCTCCACTCTTCCCAATGTAACTCCTAGTACAATAATCATCACGATCTCCTTATTTAATTTTATTATAATAATATCTTGAGCCCATTGCTTACCTTTTCATTTTTTCTCACATATCACACTATAAAATTTTGGAGCTCATTTTCACTTTGCAAGAGTCTCTCGAGGGTTTTAATGGTGTCCAAATTGATATTTTTTAGCTTAATGCATCAAACTCATTAATATTTTTAATTTTAAGAAAATATTAAAATCAAAGCTCTATCGACTGTAATTTATGCCCTTTAGAAAGAATTTAGAAAAAGCAACATTAAAGATAAGATTTTAAGTGAATGGAACACTAATCCCAACTTACACCAACCAAGTACAAATGGGTATTTAGCTTCATGGAGATTCATTCATGGTTGGTGATGGTGCATGAGTAGGCTAATAGAGGAAGAAAGACCATATGTTCATTAAGAAGAAATTGGGAGAAAAAATAAGCTAAGTTTAAATTTGTAATGATAAGAGGATCTTGATTGAATTATATATATATAGTTCATATGAGAACCAAGGATAACATACTAGAGTAAATAAGCTTCGATAATAAAGGAGTCTTGTAAGTATGGGGAAGAAAAATATATCAAACTAAATGCACTACCAAAAGATAGATCAATTGGGATTTTTTTATAGGAAAGTGTGATATTTAATTGAAATCCTAATGTATTAATGTTGTATCTTCAAAAATCTTGGAATGAGTACTTGGATGCCTATGTTGTCAAAAGATATTATTATTTTACTATTAATTCTCCTCATGTTGAAATTTCCATGAACTAGTTAGGATGCAAATCTCCACCACTAAGCTACCCACCCCCTTTATGACAAGTCAATTTACGATTTAGGTATGCTAATTTTTTTGACACCTTTTTCACATTGTGAAATATTACCAAATAATTATAATGGTCATTTGGTTTTGTGTGGATCATGAACCATGTAAGGGTGTGTTTATTGATCTTACTCACCAATGAAATGTATGCATTGAATAATTTTTTTTTATCATCATTTTATCAACAAGCATATGCATATTTGAGGGTTTATTTAAAATTGACTAATGATATGTTGATTGAGAACTATAGGATACATTATTTTACCTTAATTTTTTGGTATAAAAGATGAGGGAAGTTCTTATTCTATGTCATATTCTTTCTTCTTTAGATGTATCTCATATTTTATTTGGGTATCCATGGATAAAGCAATATCAAGCAACATCATCTATGTCATGCCATTAAGGTATCAAATATGTTTGAACACTAGTAAAGAGGTTGCAATTGCAAGAGATCCGTATATGCCTTTATTTTAGATTAAGTCATTTAACCTTAAATAATTTTAAGAACATACATAAGGATCCTCTATATAAGTGCAATGATCCTTTGCCTAATTTGTAAAATTTTCAAAAGGAATAACAATAGTGGGAAAATCAAGACAAGATGCAACAATTTAGAATTCTTAAAGGGTTTACAATTATTAGAGCCAAAGTAGGTTATATTTTGGTTTTATATTATAAAATGATTCAAGAATCTATAAGGCCAAAAGAACCATAAGCATTGCAAACTTTAGTTTAGAAGCATAAGGGATTGGATATTTTCATTCCTAAACATGGTTTTCATTAAAAAAATTACTCATGTAGCAAACACACTATATAATTCACAAAGAAGATTAGGGTTTTTAGCTTCATTTGTTATATGGAGATATTTTATTGTAATGTATGTAATCAATGATATGATTCTTGATTTTTTATAAGATTTAATATTATAACACCTTAACAAATCAAGCTATGATTTCATGGTTCACTCCTACATGTATGAAATTTGCATTTTCATCTACAAGTTTGACCTTAAATTTGTAGTTTTAAAATTATTTTGTGAGTTTGACCCTACATTTCTAGTCTTTAGGAATGTATTTATCTCCATTTTTTAGACTATGTTGAGAGCCATTATAATGTTTTTTTGCACTAACTTTCGGAGGAAACTCGTTTTTCCTTACTCAAACCCTTGGATTATGCAAAACGGGGAAGCAAAATACTATATTAAAAATGCTTTAAAAACTTTCAAACAAGTGCAATTTGAATTCAAAAAATTTAAAAAAATTTGCATATAGGGTTTCGAAATTAAACAAATATATGCATTTTGAACTCAAAAAAAATGGAATTTTAAATACCTCATGCTCAATAGTCGAATTGGAATGATGAAGTTTGAAGAGAGGACCCGAAAAACGCTTTTGCCGGTGAAAGAAACTTTGTTGGGTCACCGTTCGGATGTTGTTCGCCGCGCGCAAGGAGACAGTGACTTCACTGGAAATTCACAGTAAAAATGAAAGTGAAAGCCTTTTTTCTGATTTTGTCATATTCAAGGGGTTCAGCCGAACCCACTTAAATATTGTTTTTTTAATGGGTTTTTCAATGGTTCGGCGGAGCCATATGGTTCGGCCGAACCCAGTTGATATGGAGAGGGGGAAAAATTCAAAATTTCCTTCCTCTCCAAAAGTGTAAACCACTTATGTGGCTTCACCCTTCAAGTAGTACAGAAAGGTATGACATAATCTAGATTTGATACTCATGATAAGAGAAATGATTAATGTTTTTGGTAAAAGGGGGATAAAAGGGTTTTACAAGGACCCGAAACCATAAAGTAACATTACAAGCTAAGACCAAAACAGAGGTCCGAAAGATAAAAAGGTTGCCAGAAAGAAAAAAAAACCAGCAAAAGCAGACAGCCACAAAAAGCCACAAAAAAACCATTAAACGACCAACAAATAGACAAAGCTGGGCCCAGCCACAGCTAATACATAGATTTCAGAAGCTCGTCTGCAACCTCTTCCAGGTCCACCATATCCTGGACCCCCTCCATAAAGATCTGAGTCATATTTGGGGTGGTCAGGGCTTTTCTTTTCGTGCTTGATCTGGTTCATTTAGAGATCCCTGCTTCCTCATCCTAGTCTTTTTCCTGATCAAGGTCAACAATCAGAGCTCTCTTCTGGGTTTTCTCCAATCTTTCGGACATGGCTTTGATGATAACAGCGTTATGTTTGGCAATTCTACAGTTTTGATCAGCAATTTTTTTCAAGGTTCCTTTCATTTTTTCAATATCATTTTCAACAGCGCTATCCTTTTGAGTGTTATCCTTCACATTGGTATTCTTCTCCACTTCGAGCTGAATTAGCCCCACAACTTTGGCTTCAATTTCCCCCAACTTACTATGAAGAGACAAACTTTTTGTTTTCAACTCACTGATTTCATGGAATAACCATTTGGCAGAATTAAACTGGTCCACAGAAAAACTCTTGGCAGTTCCAACGAAGTCAAAAGGGGGGTCACTTTCAAAATTGACCCCAAAAATCACCGACTCCGCACCTCTAGGAGGGCTATAGTTCACCTGTTGAAAATTCTGAGGGATGTGGGGATCCTCAAGACTAACCACAGCCGCTTTAGCAGAAACAACAGGGGAGTCATCAGGGTAGGAGACTAACTTATTAGCCAGAGAGCTAGAGCCCGCCACTTTAGCGTTAGGGTTAGTGCGGCCAGAGGCAGGAACAGAGCAGGCACCAGAAGGCTGGGGGGAATCGGCCAGAGGCAGAAGGGGGGGCAGAGGAGGCGAAGAGCTCTTGACACGGCCGGGGGAAACTTTAGTATCAGAAATGCTAGGCTCAGTATCATCCTCATCAAGCTCCAAAGGGGCTATAGGGTTTGGAAGGGCAGGCATATTCTGAAAGTGCTCATAAATGATCCTTAAAAGACCTATGTGAAGAATCGGGTATCTTTTAGGGCTTCTACTGTGGTCAAAAAAGCTATTTCTCAAGGAACAGAGCAAGAAGAAAGGGATAGAAACACTCACCTTATGCCGGAAGTGATTGAGCAGCACGAAGTGATATCCATAAACCCTAGTGAAGCGGTCGTTGAGAGTGATGTACTCCATGATAACCCTTAGCACTTTTCTCCATAAAGCTTTTATAGTGTCCGCTTCATAGTAACTATTCGTCATCTTGACAAGTTTTTGCTTCTCCATTTCAGACTTAGGGAACCTCATCATAGCTTCGTCAGAGAATTTCTTGTCTCTAAAAAATTTATGCTCTTCCATCGAAATGCCAGTCACCTCCGCTATCAAAGCTTCATCAATCTGAACTTTCCTCCCAAAGAGGAGAACCTCCCCATTATTCCAATTTTTCTCAAAAAAATTTGTAATCTCCTCCTTAGGGCCATGGAGTTTCTCGATGAACAGAAGTAAGCCACCCCTTCTTATTTTACTCCACACTCTAGTGTTCTTGGTATGTGACTCGAAGCTGGTAGGTTCAACCCTCTTCCATTCCCTGCCCATTTTTGAGATCTTAGTTCGAGTACTGTTGCAGATAGAAAACCTGTTCCAGATAGTTCCTTTGCTTCGTAGGACCCACAAAGCGTGCCAAAGTAAATAATTTATCTGCTGGATCCTCTCGGCCCCATTATATCTTCTAATTTTGTTATTCATGACTCGTACCTTCCTCATTATTACAAGACGCCGCCTCTTTTCCATTCACTGCGTCGAGCTCTAATAAAGCTTGAACATCGAAGTGGAGGTCAGTCTTTTTGTGCCACGTGAGGATTTTGTCACTCTTAACTCCCTCATTGGCGAAAAAATTTGCAACCGCGTTCGCCTCACGGTAAGCATGAGTAATTTTTACTCTATCGAACGTACTAAGTAGAACCTTAGCATCTTCTATCCAATTTTTAATCGACCATGTGGGCTGGGACCTACCACAAAGGCTATTAATTATATTTTTTGAATCACCTTCAAGCCATAAATTTTTACATTTAATTCCCGTAGCAAGGTCATCACCTTAAAGAGAAACGATGAATGTTATTATTGTGGCAAACTTGGTCATCACTCTAAAAATTGTTATAAAAGGAAATATCATGAGTCCAAACAAAGAAACAGAAAGCATAATGGAAATTTGTGGACCAAGACTCCTCAATTAGTGATGGATTTAAAAATCTTAAGTTGTTTATTTCTGATGCTGCATTGTCTGCTGATACTGATGATACGAATGCTTGGTTTATTGATTCTGGTGCTTCAATTCGTATTTCTTGTAACAAGGATTGGTTTGATTCATATTGTGAGAACATTGATGATACCCACATCTATCTAGGTGATAACAGATCACATAAATTTCAAGGTTATGGAGTAGTAGGTGTGAATTTTCCTAACGGACAAGTGAAAAAAATCCATAATGTGATGTATGTTCCTGGCATCAAAAAGAATTTAATATATGTTTCTACTATTGATGATCAAGACCTAAAGGTGGAATTTGTTAAGTCACAGTGTTTTGTTAAGGACACTCAAGATCACTGCAAGGTCATTACAACAAGTACCAGAGTTGGAGGTCTGTATAAGCTTGATGTGACTAGGAAAGGACATCAGGCATTGGCATCTACAGCGCTACAAACAAAAGAGCTATGGCATCAAAGGTATGGACATTTGAATCTTAATGATTTAATGTTGCTTCAAAGAAAAACAATGGTTGAAGGTCTTCCAGTTATGAAGGATAGTCATATTGAATGTGAAGCATGTGCTTTGGGTAAACAGCATAGAGAGGAGTTTCCTATTCATAAAGAGAAAAGGCCAAAGGAAATACTTGAATTAATTCACTTTGATGTATGCAGACCTATGCAAACTAGATCACTCGGTGGTGCATGGTACTTTCTTATATTTGTTGATGATAGATCTAGGTTACTTGGGTCTATTTTATAAGAAAGAAAAGTGATGTTTTTTAGTACTTTAAAGAATTCAAAACTATGGTTGAAAAACAGACAGGAAAATGCATAAAAATACTCAGATCTGATAAGGGTGGAGAATATACCTCAGGAGCATTCAGTCAATATTGTAAAAGCAATGGGATCCTTCAGCAATTTACAGTGCCACAAACACCTCAGCAAAATGGAGTTGCTGAGAGAAAGAACAAGACACTGGTGGAATGTGCTCATAGCATGCCTCAAGGTAAAAATATTTCTAATGGTTTTTGGGCTGAAGCCATTAATATTGTTGTTTATTTAAAGAATAGGAGTCCAACCAAATGTTTAGATTTTAAAACTCCTTTTGAAGCATTCCATGGTTATAGACCACAAGTTAGTCATTTAAGAATATTTGGATGCAAGGCATTTGCTCATGTTCCAAAGGATGAGAGAAGAAAACTTGATGCAAAATCAAATAAGTGCATATTTATTGGTTATTGTGATGATCAAAAAGCATACAAGTTGTTTGATCCCAATTCACATATATTGCTTGCAAGTAGAGATGTGGTGTTTCATGAGAATGCAGATGAAGGTAATAATACTGGTAAATGACATGTTTCTTTTGATAATGATGATCATGTCAAAATAGATACAAGGGTTGAACAGGAACAGGAACAAGAACAAGTACAGGTTCAAGAGCAGGGTGAAATTAGCATAGACACTTCAAGCAGCCATGGCACACCAAGAAGAGGGGAAGATACACTACAAAGCAATAAAACACTAAGGAGGTCATCACGTCAAATTCAGCCACCTATAAGGTATAAAGATTATGCATTGATGACTCATGTAATGAATGTTGTAGAACCTTCAAATTATGAAGAAACTAAAGGATATAAAGAATGGAGAGATGCAATGAATGAAGAATATAACTCTATAATGAAGAATGAAACATGGGAATTAACAGAACTGCCTGAGAATAAAGTTCCCATAGGATGCAAATGGTTGTAAAAATCCAAGTTTAATGCAGATGGCAGTATTGATAAGTATAAAGCTAGATTGTTACTAAAGGCTATTCACAAAAAGAGGGAATAGATTATGAAGAAACTTTTTCCCCTGTAGCCAAATTGAATACCATTAGATTGATGGTTGCATTAGCAACTAAACATGATTGGAAACTTCATCAACTAGATGTGGGGTGATCCCACAATAGTGGTTTACACTTTTTGGCCTAACTGGACACTGATATTTTTTTTTTTAACACAATCTCCACATTTGGGCACCTATAGCGATTAAACCGTAAAGAATTTGAAGATGATGCAAACTAGAGTCTTGTCATATTTTTCTGTAGATTCTAAAATATTTTTTTCAATTTTTTTGAATCATATTGCACTTCTTTTCTATCTCCCACAAAAATTGGTTTTTTTCAAAAAACAGCATTTTTAAAAGTGGCACCGCATAACGATAACTTTTTTCCTTGAAAGATAAAATTCCAATTCTTTTAAATTTAGATTTGTAACTCAGATATCTAGTGCTTCCACTTAGTTAGATAGTTTTTTATTGAATATTTTTTCTTTAATCAAGTTTTAAAGTCAAATCAATTACAATTCAAACATAACACGACCGTATAACATAACTTTCACTATATGTATCGAAATTCTTTTTTTTTTTTTGTTGGATCAAGGACTCCAATATCTGGTGCACTCATATTTTTCAAAATTTTTTTTTGATAATCTTCTATTTTTCCACTTGTGCAGAACAGAGAGTTTTGTTTCATGAAAAACCTATATTTAATAAAACTTAAAAAACAGATAGATAATATAATCAAAACATACTAAAATTATATTCGTTGGATAGCTCGTTTTGAGGGGAACCCGATACTAGTTGGGTTTTTGAGATCTTCTCCATTTTCATTCTGAAATTGAGCTTCGAAACGCAAAATTTTCAACAATTCTGGTGCCTTAGGAACCAAGGATGAAAAAAGAGGGGTTCGGCCGAACAAGTGTTCGGTCGAACATCTTGGAAGGGTTCGGTCGAACTAGGGTTCGACCGAACCCATGTTCGGCCGAACCACCAACACATACAATTAAAAAAAGCAATTAAATGAATGTGTTTTTTGTTTTAGCCATACTAAATGGGTTCGGCGAACCTAGGTTCGGCTGAACCCACTCTAGTATGATTTTTTAATAGGGGATTTATTGGTTCGGCCGAACCCTAAGGTTCAACCGAACCAATTAAATGGTTCGGTCGAACCTTAGGGTTCGGCCAAACCCATTTGATATGAGGAATGGGAAAATTTTGAAATTTCCTTCCTCTTCAAAAGTGTAAACCACTTATGTGGCTTCACCTTGTGAAATCTGCTTTTCTAAATGGTGAGTTGAAAGAAGAAGTTTATTTGGTGCAGCCTGAAGGATTTGTACAGGAAGGTAAGGAACATCTTGTTTGTAAATTGAAGAAAGCCTTATATGGTTTGAAACAAGCACCGAGGTCATGGTATGAAAAAATTGATTCTTTCTTTTGTTAAGAAGGTTTTGTGAAAAGCAAAAGTGATCCTAATCTGTATATAAAGAAAGATGAAACAGAGAATGTTGCTTTAATATCTTTATATGTGGATGATCTCATTATAACAGGGAGTGCATTCACGTTGATTGATGAAATCAAGAGCCAGTTATCACAAATATTTGAGATGAAGGACCTTGGTGAACTACATTATTGTCTAGGTCTTGAAGTTTGGAGGGATTCTGGTAAAACATTGATCACACAAAGCAAATACACAAGAGAAATTCTTAAAAGGTTCAATATGAGTGAATGCAAACCAGTGTCTACTCCTTTAAATCGGAATGCTAAGTTGTATAATGATGATGGAACTAAAGAGGTGGATGGTACTTTGTATCATCAGCTGGTGGGAAGTTTGAATTACCTCACCACTACCAGGCCAGATATAGCATATTCTATAAGCATCCTTAGTCAGTTCATGGCTAAGCCTTGTGAAAGCCACTGGAGAGCAGCAAAGAATGTTCTTTGTTACCTAAAAGGAACAATAAATTTTGGTATTATGTATACTGATGAATGTGATGTTGGGTTGGCAGGTTTTTCTGATTCGGATTGGGCTGGAAATCCTAATGATAGAAAGTCAACATCAGGATATGCATTCAATATTGGATCAGGGGTCGTGTCATGGAGCAGCAAGAAACAACCAACTATTTCTTTGTCATCAACAGACGCTAAATACAAAGCCTTGACTAGTGCAACCTGTGAAGCCATTTGGTTGAGACGAATTCTTGAAGATGTAGGAGAAGAACAAATAAAGCCAACTATCCTCAAGTGTGATAATCAAAGCTCTATTAAATTGGCACACAACCCAATTTATCATACCAGAACAAAACATATTGAAATTCAGCATCACTTTGTAAGAGAAAAGATACTATCAAAAGAAATTGACTTGGTATATTGTCATATAAGTGAAAATGTGGCTGACATCTTTACCAAGCCTCTTGGAAAGATGAACTTTGAAGAATGTAAGAAGCAGTTAGGTGTGGTAGATAATCCATTTCTCCATTAAGGGGGATGTTGGAATAATGAAGAAATGGTCTCGTAATTAGTATATGTGAGTTGTTTCTTAGCTGTTAGTAGTTGGTGTCTATTATTAGTATATTAGAGGTGCAGCTTCCATGGCGATGACGCCATCTCTAGCCGCTGCTCTCTTTGGATCTTTCATTGCTTTTATGGCCTGCCTTTTCCACTGAGGCGTTGAGCATATGGATCAGTATAGAGCTTCTCAAATGTGTTTTGAATAGATAACAATGAGCGGATTTTGTTGGTGGTGATCTTGTCTCGATGGCCAAGAAGAACGCTCTTATTTTATGCTTTGCAGCACAGATTTTAATTAGGAGGTTATTCGATTACATTGTTTAGGCCATGTGCAAAATAAATGGATCTTTTCGCGGTCCAAAAACATCAGCAATAACTGTTTCTTTTCTGTATACATTATAAAGTAAGATTCTTTGGAAAATCTAGATTTTGGCGATGGAGCTTGAAAATACTTATTATGGATTTCAACTTTTTTTTTAATCCACTGTTACTTTATTTTCTGTATTGAGTAGAAATAGAGGGTAATCGTGCTCTGTTATTTTTTCATTGGTCAATTTTCCTTTCCAATCCTTTCTCAAAATGAAGATGGCAAAGGGAGAAGTAGTAGCTCAAACAGGACATTAAATCATTTCAATTTATTTAAATTTTTTTAAATTATAATTTTTCACAAACGAGTTATAAAAAATTAAGTCTTTTTTATTACAGATAGGCAATATTTTGAGTCTAAAACAAGTCTCACGTTTGCAAAGTGCAAACCATTGTTGAGCCGTCGGAAAATAAGTTCCAGCTGCCGTTTAATGGTAAACCACCTCTCGTTTCATGGTAAAAGCCTTCAAAATCTCACTTATCACAAACATTCAATCACAAATCAACATCATTATAAAGTTAATTATAAATATTTATCCTAAAAAAGGTTAATTATAAATATTATTTCTTGAAATATTCAATCAACATCAAGAATTTTATAAAGTTTAATTTGTTTTATTCACTTTGATCACAAATTTGTCTTAAATTTATTCTCTACTCTTATTAAGAAAACATTGATCATATTATTTTGGGTGACTTCTTAAAATCATTATAGTCAACAGATTACTCTTCAAATTATTTTGCACCACTTTTAAGTTGTTCATTCACATTATAAGATCACTTCTTTAATTGTTGACAAAGCGAAAAAAATTGGATACTATGTTTTATCTAGTATTTCTTGTAGTTTATACCTATCAAGAATTATTGTGACCCTAATTGGTTTTTTCTATTGAAAATATTTTATAGCTTATATTACTAAAAATATAGATTATAACTATGAAGGTTAACAATAAAATATGGTTTGTCCATATGTATGGCCAATAAAAGTATATGCAAACGTTTAAAATTGTTTTTAAGAATATTTGTTTATAAAGTAGATTATATTGTGGATTAGGAACAATTCACTTATAAAGTTTTCCAAGGAGAGGATCAAGAGCCACTCATGCATCTTGATAGTCCTATCTATAGCAAGTGACACAAACACCCCCAACCAAAAGTAAAAACAAGATACTATCAACATTCATGCCACAATACATTTAAGAGAAAGCCAACCAAATGGATCAATAGTCTTTTCACATGATGGAGGAGTCTATCTCTTTTGCTAAGGAGGAGTCAAGGAGTGGTTGTAACTATGTGAATAACTCCTCTATTTGGGAGTAAGTGGTGGAAGCTCTTGAGACTAATTGTCCAAAGGAATTTTAATATAATATTGATCTATTAAATTATTAATAGTTATGTATCAACCAAACTATTACTTTTTTTTAGATTTGTATACATGTAGTAGCTTAACACAAGAGTACATGTCACTTGTGAATGTGTTATTAAATTAAGATGTTTACATTAAGGTGGGCGCAAAACTAAATGGAAAATGGTATGGATATATCACATTTCTCCCACTACTTAATTTGCATGCAAATCTAGCATGAGCTTGTATTTCAAAGTATGTGCACATTCCTAGCCAACATGGAAAGTAAGCATTCATGCACTAATTATAATGATGTTGATTAATGTAAAAGAATAAATCTTGATTGAATTATTTTTGTTAAATCTCTTTGGTATGAGTACTCTATCAAAATTTGCAATCCGATGAACATGTGTGATGAGTAGCTCCTACTTCATAATGAAAATATGCACAAAGTACAAGTTTTACTATCTACCAAAAGAAATATTTTGGGTAGAGGATTTTTCTTGTATGTAATGTGAAATGAAATATTTTATGTGATGTAACTTATTTTGATACGCGTTTGTGTGATGTGACCATGCAATCAAATCCCACATGATGTGGCAATCCAATGTCTATTTATGATATAGGCATGTAATGTAATGAATATCCTTGCAATGTGATGTAAGACAAGGTGATAACTCTTTGTGAGATGTTGGTAATGTGATGAAAACTCTTTGCAATGTAGCATGTGATAAAAAATTGTATAAAGTAGTCACGTAATAAGATAAAATCACATGTAATGTGGTAATGCAATGTTATAAAACTCTAGACAATGTCGATGTATTACTACAACATGATATATATTTTTTTGGATATGAAAATGCTCTTTAAATTTGTTTAGCACAAATTGCTATCTAAAATCTTGACCATGAAAAGTGTTAGCAACAACAAATGTCTCTTGGTTTCATCCAATTAATGAAAGGAATTAGAGGAGAGGAAAATGATTCATTATAAGGTAATCAAATAATATGTAATCATGTAAGCATACACAATATATCAAATCATGTTATAACTGTCATGAATAAGAATATTGTTTTGAATAATGAATAGTAATCATGTAAACATATAAATTTTAGATGAGCATAAAGATATGTGTAAAAGGCTATAATTATAACTAAATATAGGGTGAAGCCACAATAGTGGTTTACAATTCTAGTGAGGAAGGAAAACTCACAAAAAATGACCCCATGCCAAAAAATGTGATTTTGGGGGTTCATACGAACCTACTAGTTATGGGTTTGCTCGAACCAAGGTTCAAGTGAACCCATTCCCTATTTTCCCACCCAAAACCAAATAAAAATGCATTATGTGAGGTGGTTCACTCAAACCAAGGTTCGAGCGAACCCCTCTTAACCCTCATTCTCCCCCTCAGACACAAAAAAACCTAAATTTTTTCACTTCGAAGCTCGATTTGAACATGAAAATGGAAGAGACTTCACAAAACCAACTGGAATCAGGTAGTCCTCGGAACAAACTATCCAACGAATATAATTTTGATATGTTTTGGTTTTATTATGTATTTTTTTTTTAGTTTTATTAAATATAGGTTTTTCACCAAAAATGAAGGTCTTTGTTCTGCACATGAGGAAAAATAGCAAATTATCAAAAAAAAATTAAAAAATATGAGTGCACTAGATATTGAAGTCCTTGATCCAACCAAAAAAAAAATGAATTTCAATATATACAAAACGATCACGCTTATGTCTAAATTGTAATTGGTTTGACTTAGAAACTTGATTAAAGAAAATATATTCAATAAAACTATATAACCAAGTGGAAGCACTAGATATTAGAGTTACAAATCTAAATTTCTAAAGAATTAGAATTTTATGCTTCATGGAAAAAAGTTATGTGTTATACGATTATTGTGTGCTTTTTAAAAATGTTTTTCTTGAAAAACCAGGTTTTAATGGGAGATGGAAAAGAAGTGCAATTTGATTCCAAAATTTTTGAAAAAAATATTTTTAAAATCTACAAACAAAATGTGACAAGACTCTAGTTTGCATCATCTTCAAATTCTTCACAGTTTAGCCGCTATAGGTGCCTGAATGTGAAGATTTAGTTTAAAATAATAATTTCAATGTCCAATTTGGCCAAAAATTGTAAACCACTGTTGTGGGATCACCCTACAACATGCATAATAATCATGAATATAACATATTTCTAGACATACATAGATATGCAACTAACTTATACAAATATAGCTTTGTATAAATAATATTGTGGATGAGGAACAATTCACTTATAAGGTTTACCAAAGAGAGGATCAAGAGCCAAGAGCCACTCATGTATCTTGATAGTCCTAGATAGAAAATGACACAAAAACCCCAAACCAAAATTAAAAACAAGATACTGTCAACACTATGGAGGAGCCTATCAAATGAATCAATAGTCTTTTCACATGATGGAGGAGCCTATCAGGGTTTTTCTAAGGAGTCAAGAAGTGGCTCTAACTATGTGAACAACTCCTCTATTTGGGAGTAAGTGGTGGAAGCTCTTGAGACAAATTGTCCAAAGGAATTTTAATATATTATTGATATATTAATTTATTAATAGTTATGTATCAATCAAACCATTACTATTTTTTAGATTTGTATATACATGTAGTAGCTTAACACATGAGTATGTCACTTGTGAATGTGTTATTAAATTAAGATGTTTCCATTAAGGTGGGAACAAAACTAAATGGAAAATGGTATGAATATATTACATTTCCGCCCTATTTAATTTGCATGCAAATTTAACATGAGCATGTATTTCAATGTATGTGCACATTCCTAGCCAACATGAAAAGTAAGCATTCATGCACTAATTATAATGAAGTTGATCAATGTAAAATAATAAATCATGATTGAATTATTTTTGTTATCGCATTCGTATGAGTACTCTATCAAAATCTATAATCCAATAAAAATGTGTGATGAGTAGCTCCTACCTCATAATGAAAATACGCACAAACTACAAGTTTTTTTACTATCTACCAAAATAAATGTTTGTGATAGAGGATTTTTCTTGTATGTAATGTGAAATGAAATATTTTATGTGATGTGACCATGCAATCAAATTCCATGTGTTGTGGAAATCCAATGTATATTTATGATATAGGCATGTAATGTAATGAATATCCTTGCAATGTGATGTAAGACAATGTGATAACTATTTGTGAGATGTTGGTAATGTGATGAAAACTCTTTGCAATGTAACATGTGATAAGAATTTGCATAAAGTAGTCATGTAATAAGATAAAATTACATGTGCACAATGTGGTAATGCAATGTTATAAAACTCCAGACAATGTCGATTTATTACTACAAAATGATTTTATTTTTTTTGGATATGAAAATGATCTTTAAATTTGTTTAGCACAAATTTTGCTATCTAAAATCTTGACCATGAAAAGTGTTAGCAACAACAAATGTCTCTTGGTTTTATCCAATGAATGAAAGGAATTATAGGAGAGGAAAATGATTCATTATAAGGTAATCAAATAATATGTAAGCATGTAAGCATACACAATATATCAAATCATGTTATAATTGGGCCATGAATAAGAAAATCGTTCTGAATAATGAATCTAGTAATCATGTAAACATATAAATTTTAGATGAGCATCAAAACATGTGTAAAAGGCTATATTTATAAATAAATATAACATGCATAATAATCATGAATATAACATATGTGGGTAAACCCACAAAAGTGGTTTACAATTTGAATGAGGAAGGAAAAGTGGTAAAAAAAATGACCCCATACAAAAAAAATTGGTTTGGGGGGTTTGAATGAACCCTTTGGTTCAAGCGAACCAAAAAAGGGTTCGAATGAACCCTAGTTCGTTCTAACCAGTTAAATGCAAGGTGGGTGCCATTCCCTCCAAAAAACCAAAAAAAAACACTTTATGGGGGGGGTGGGTTTGAATGAACCCTGGTTCGAACGAACCCCCCTAGTTCACTTGAACCCCCTAAATCCCAGCTTGGCATCCTCTGGCATCAAAAAAGTCCAATTTTTTGTGTTTCGAAGCTTGAGTTGATGATGAAAATGGAGGATACTTCACAAACTCAATTAGAATCAGGTAGTCCTCAAAACGAGTTATCCAACGACTATAATTTTAATATGTTTTGGTTTTATTATGTATTTATTTTTTTAGTTTTATCAAACATAGGTTTTTCACCGAAAATCAAGCTCTTTGTTCTGCACATGTGAAAAAATAGAAAATTATAAAATAAAAAAAAATTGATACATACAAAAAAAGTTATGCGTTATACGGTCGCGCTATGTTTGAATTGTAATTGGTTTGACTTTGAAACTTGATTAAAGAAAAAATTTATTCAATAAAAAACCATCTAACCAAGTGGAAGCACTATATATTGGAGTTACAAATCTAAATTCGAAAGAATTAGAATTTTATCCTTCGTGGAAAAAAAGTTATGTGTTATACGGTGAGCGTCACTTTTTTAAAATGTTATTTTCTGAAAAATCCTAGTTTTCGAGGGAGATGGAAAAAGAAGTGCAGTCTTATTCCAAAAATTTTGAAAAAAATATATTTAGAATCTACATACAAAATGTCACAAAACTCTAATTTGCATCATCTTCAAATTCCTCACGATTTAGCAGCTATAGGTGCCCGAAAGTGAAAACTTAGTTAAAAAAAATTATTTCAATGTCCAGTTTAGCCAAAAATTGTAAACCACTATTGTGGGATCACCCATGTCTAAACATACATAGATATGCAAATGACTTATACAAATATAGTTTGTATTTCCCTTTAGAAATCAAACTGTGTGAGCTAATGATTCTAGAATGTGACCTCCTTATAGATTAACTATCAATTTATTGTTTTTAAATGTCATGACGTATGAACATGTTGCCTAAATCATGTACTTAGTTGGTTACCAATGGCTAGTATAAGGGGCAAGAATTTTGAAAATTGAATTATGAGTCTTTTAGATTTTAGATCATTCCCACACTTTTTGGAATTGATTAAAAGGATTAAGTGATAATTTCTATGTGAGAGGTATATGTATGAGAATATGTTGGACTAGAGATGAATTAGGAATGAATAGTCAGTGAATACATGTGATTAAGTGTAAATAAGATTGAAATATAGATGCATTCTAAATTAGGTCAGAAGTCACACTTCACGCAAAAATATGTCCTTATCAAAATTAAATTACATAAGATATTCATGTCAAGATAAATATAAAATTAAATAAACAATAACATAAATAAAATAAATTTACCATTACAATATTACATTTAATTAATTAAAATATAAAAAAACAAATATTATATTTTTAATTTAAAGCATACATTTCTAGACAAATTAATATTACAATAAAAATAGAATCTAAGTCCATCAATAACCAACCCAGCCGGCCATTGACCCCACACGCGGTTGATACTTGGGAACATACCACATAGTTTTCACGCGTCCCGCGATTCACGGATTTTAAACTTGTTATTCGCACGAGTTTTCTCCAAACCAGATTTTAGGTGTGCTTAGGTAGCTACTAAACCTTTTTAGACCAACGCCACATTTGACCCAAATTTAGGCAAAACTTCTTTGCAAAGCGCGTTTTCTGGGCGGCAGAGGACTACAAAATCCAAAGACATTATTGGCAACTCATAGGAGGTTTCTTGGAAGGAAAAGGTTTTTTTGGCCTCCTACTTTAGAACCAATGGATCTATTGTCTTTAAACTGTTTCTCATAAGCTAATATGGTATGATCAATCTCCTTGGTGTAGGGTAACCTTTTCCTCAACCTCCATCTACTAGAATAGGTAGCTATCCTTTGGGTGTGGTTCTTATGTTGTAAGTAAAGAAATCTTTAGAAACTACATTCAAATTTTTAATAATATTTATGATTTGTGTCTATTTTAGTGGAAGTTGTCGCATCTCATGTATGAATTCAAATTTAGTCATGTTGATCCGGAATTAATTGTTGAAATTTAGGGCCTTACATTTTTTCCCCTCTCATATTCATCTATAGAATGATCCTCTCCAAGCATATATAGGGATTTTTTCCCCTCTACTAATTTGGAATAGAGAGTAAGGAGGAGGATACCTCCAAAGAAAGAAAGATATACCACAATGACTAATAAAAAAGATAAAGCAAAGAAAAATTCTTCCATTCGAGTGACATTAAATCACATATCAAAAAGAGATGTTTCTTGAATTATTTACTTGTCAAATAGGGGAAAGGGGCCAATTGTTGTGCAATCGATTGTGATTATAATACCCAATAGTTGTTTATATAATGCCCAATAGTTGTGATTTGACTACCCATAATTAAACAAAATGTATTCCTTTGATCTAAAAAGCAACTAATCATGTGATGCCACATGAGCGCTCAACTACTAATGATGTGAACGCACGAGTATTGGTCTCACTTATTTTTGGGGCCTTTTTGGACACCTTGACAAAAAAAATGCTGATGTGGCATCATATTTCATGATGTGGCCCTGAAACCTTAGTTATAAGCAGGGGACTTGCCCAGTAAGCTGCTATAAAAAAATGGGAGAGATTTGAAATTTCCACGTAAGATAATTAGAAGCGCGAAGTTAGGGTGCACGACTATTGGCCCCTCTCCCTTAAAATTCCTACTAGAAATTGCACTTTAGTGTGCAATGATTACATTGAAGAGGTCTTGAAGGCCAATTTTGAAGTCCTTAATCAAATGTTGGGTTTTTTTTACTATCACTTCCCATATAGATAATCTTATATTTCTCAATTCTTTATATAGACTAGAAGTATCAATTATAAAACCATGACAATCCTTCATTTATATTAAAGAGGTGGAACTTTTTGTAAAGAGAAAGGTAGGTGCCCTTAGAAGCTCAAGTAGTGGAAGGAAGCTCTCATATTTATTTTATTTACCACAAAAACTTGTGAAATTAATAATTTAAGTTCCCTATTTGTGTGAAGTCATTAATTATTGTTTTCTCATTATGACATCTTAGAACTTCTATGTTTCTTTTTGTTCAAAATTCCCTACTCTCCATGAACTTGGAGGCCTCAAGCTTCTCTCATGGAAGATTTTCTTTCATACAAATATTTATATATCCATATTGAGCCATTTTAGATGTTCAATCCCATGTTTATGTGGGGAAATGTAAACTTATTGGATTGTTATGCATCTTTAGTGATTACATTTTTAACTATCATAGGAAAGATGGATCTTGTGCTATCAAAGTTGTTGAATTTTGATAATTCTATCTAATACATGGAATTTGCCTTGTCAACTATTTCTCATCAATACACTTAATATGGAATTGATAGTGAGACTCATGTGTGACAAACAATGGATGAGAACTAATCATAACAATTAGCCACTATGCGCTATCTAGTTCCTTTTTCATCATATAGCATCAAAATAGCACATTGTTATGGATGTATATGTATTAAAAAGGAACAAACTATTCATTACGCATAAAGGAAGTTATAGGAAAATTTATCATAATTTGAAATCATTCAACTACTACATCTTACAAAAATCTACTCTCAATTATGCTTTAATAGATCTCTAATACATGAAATGCATGTATAATATATCATGGGCCAATCCTACATTGGCACATAGATAAAGGCAAGGTAGCACTGAACAATGCGGGGGTATGACCAATAGGGTAATAACAATATGAATGGTTGTACTCATACACATAATGCATTTGATTGACCCACCACATAGCTACATGTCTTCCACTAATTAGTGGCACATAAAAAGCAATCAACAACCAAAGCTTTGGAATTCATAGATCCTCATTTATGACACACTAACCACCCATTGGAACATTAGTGGCACACACTATAAAATATAGTGGTACCTTTCTTGTGACACATTATGGACAACACAACCCCATTAAAAATTATAAAATATATTCCAACTTGTGAAACTCATGTGAATTAATACAATACACCTCTTTACCACTACCCTCATGTCCAACATCGTAAACAACACAAATATTATGTGAAGTAATATTTAACTGAAAGAAATTTGTGTAGTTTAAAAAGAATACAAAATCAATTTGAAAACTACATCATCTTACATCCTTATTGAATAATCTAAATTAATTCCAAATATCAAGCCGGTCCCTTTCATAAATAGAACACCTTCAATGTGATAAATACGCCAACTCGTTTTTTTCATTTAATTATTGTATTTAAAGGTGCAAACCGTCACAATACATATTCGAAGTAACGAGGAAAGATGAGCGGTGTTCTGGAGAGTTTCTCATTCTTAGTTAAATTAAAATTTTCCTACCAGTAGTAAGTGTTTTTACGTGGAACGAGTCTAAAGTCCAATTTGCAACACTTGAATTTAATAAAATTCTGTTTTACGTAACATTCACCAATTCCTTTGGTGTACGTCTTTACCGTGCATGCAATGGAGACACGACGCTTTTAACTTTATTTTACGTCTCGTTTACATGCTAAGTCGGCTCTAAAACTTCTGACTCCTCATTCACATACGACTTTTCTCCAACACACATTTTAGACTCTTTCGCTGCTTAGGAAATTATTTGCAATTTACAGACGCCCAAGATTTGATGCACATATTTTTTCCAATATATGTTAACATCAAAAATATTTTTAAGAATATTTTTTTTTTTAAGTAGCAATTTAAAAGAGGGGCAAGTAGATTATTTTGTGGATGAGGAGCTATAATATTTTTTATAGAGAGGATCAAGAACCACTCATTCATATTGAGATTCTTAGATAGCAAGTGACACACATACCACAAGGAAATGTAGAAGCATGATAGTATCAACATTCATGTCACACTATATAAGAGAAAGCCAATCAAATGAATCAATAGTCTTTTCGCGTGATCCAAAGGAGTCCAAGTCCATACCTTTTTTCTAAAAAGGAGGAAGCGAGAAGTGGCTCCAACTATGTGACCAACTCCTCTCTTTGGGAGTGAGTCGTGGTAGCTATTGAGACAAATTTCCAAAGGAATTATTTTTGTACTTTCCATGATATGAGCACTTCACAATTTGCAACCCAATGAAAATGTGTGATGAGTAGCTTCCTACCTCATAATGAAAATATGCACAAATTGCAAGTAATTTTTACTATCTATTAAAAAAAAAAAAAATTGGGATAGAATATTTTTCCTATATAGAATGTGATGAAATATTTTGTGCAATGCAATATTGTGATATGAGTTTGTGTGGTATGATTATACAATAAAATTCCACATGATGTGATAATCCAATGTTTATCTATAATGTATGAATGTAATGTGATGAGTCTCCATACAATGTGGTAATGTAATAAATCTCTAGGTAGTGAAAGAATGTTTAAAGCTATGAATATCCTAATGATGTGGTAATGCAATGTACAACAATGTGATAACTCTTTCGGTGATGTGGCAATGTAATCAAAACTCTTTGCAGTGCAATGTGTGATAAGAATTCACATAATGCAAACTTGTAATGAGATATGATTACATGCAATGTAATGCAATTTGATAAAAATCCATATGATCTAGGTGTCAATACAAAATGATATATCTTTATTTGGATATGATAATTTTCTATTTAGCACAAATCACTATATGAAATATTGGTCGTGAAAATTGTTAGTGACAATAGATGCCCCTTCAATTGGTTGCATGTAACAAAAGCAAGGAATTATAGGAGAGGAAAATGATACATTATAAGGTAATCAAATAATATGTAAGCACACACAACATGTCAAAGCATGTAATCATTGCCATCAATAAGCAAATCATATGGAACAATGAATAATAATCATGTAATCATATAAGTTGGAGATAAGCATCAAAGCACGTCTAAAAGGTTGTAATATAACTTAATACAACATGAATAATAGTCTTGAATATAAGATATGTCTAGACATTTGTTGGCATGCAAATGGCCTATATAAACACAACTCTTTATTGCCCTTTAAAACCCAAAGTGTACTCTAATGATTCTAACACTTGATCTCCTTATGAATTACTTACCAATTTATTGTCTTTAAATGCCATGACATGGGAATAGGTTGCATAAATCATGTGCTAAGTCAATTCTCAATGCCTAGTAGAAGGGGGCAAGAAAGTTGGAATTTGAATTTTGAGTCTTGAGATTTGGAGATCATTCCCACACCTCTTGGAATTGATCAAGAGGGACGAAATGATAATTTCTTAGAGAGGGGTACATGTATGAGAATATATGGGACTAGAGATGAGATATGAATGAATAATTAGCAAATGTAGGTAATTAAAGTGCAAATGAGAGTGAAATAGAGATGCATCCTAAATAAGATCATGAGTCAAACTTCACACAAAAATATGTTCTTATTAAAATAAGATTACATAAAATATTCACGTCAAAATGAATACAAAACTAAATAAAAAATAACAAAAATAAAATAATTTTACCATTACAATACTACATTTAATTAACTAAAATAATAAAACCACTCAAAAAGAAATAATATATTTTCAATTCAAAACATATATTTCCATTAATATTACAATAAAAATAGAATCTAAGTCCATCTGGTAGTACAACCCAAGGCGACCATTGACCATAAACGGGGTTGAAACATACCACGTGTTATATATGATTTTCACGCGTCCCGCAATTCACGGATTCCAAACTTATTCTTCGCATGATTTCTCTCCAAACCAGATTTTAGGCGTGTTTTCAGACCAACGCTACATTTGAATTTATAAGTTTTAATATTTTTTCTTTTAGAATTCTTTATTAGAAAGTTGAATTACATAGAAATAATTTACGAAAATTAGGTAGACTATTTAAATACTAAATCTATTAAAAAGATGTGATTCAAATAGTTTTTTTTCTTTTTAAAATCATCTCATAATATTAATAATAAAAAATCAATTATAAATTTTACTTCTTAAAATTTTCAATTCAAAAATTTTAAATATAATTTAAAATTCTAATAAGCATAATTTTAAAAGAAAATTTGCATGCTTATCCTCCACAAAAAATTACAATTCTAAATATTATTTTTTGAAATAGAGAAATTTATTCATTTTTTATTTCAAATTGGTCCTAAATTTATTGTATAGTCCTTTCAAGAAAATGTGCATAAATTTTTATTTGGAGCATCTTCTTAAATTGTTATAGTTGCCAAGGTTTTTTCAAATTATTTTGCAACACCTAAAAAATATAGATTTTCCCTTGTGTGATCATTTATTTAATTACCACCAAAGCAAGGAAACCTTTGGATACTATATCTTACATAGTTTTCTCTTTGAATTCATCCATATCAACAACTGAAATTATATTTTATCTTGAGGGCAATACCCTCTACAAACATTTGTTCTACTAAAAAATCCAAATATCCATTATTGGCAACTCACGAAAGGAGGTTTATTGGAAGGATAAACTTTCATTGGCCCCCTACTTCAAAGCAAATAGATCTATTGCCTTCAATAGTATTTGGAAAGTTTGACAAACTATTTATCAATAGCTAATACGGTATCTCTTTGACATGGGTTAAGCTTGTCGTAAAACTCCATCTACTAGAATATGTTGATAGAAATAGATGAATCTTCCTTGGTTGTGGTTCTAATATTATGAGTAAAGAACTCTTCAAAAAGGCATTCAAACTTTCAATGATATTTGAAAATTATCTCAACTCTAGTGGAACGGGTGGCTACATCTCAACCAAAAATTCAAATTTAGTCATGTTGATCAAGAAGCACTCATTGAAATTCAAAGCCCTGTACCTCCCTTGCTCGCCCTCAAGGAAATTATTCTCTATCAATGTACCTTCTTAAGGGACTGGTGTTGGCCTCAGTCTAGAAGCATTAAATTTTATCCCTAAGTCATTTACAAAAAAATCCTCTCCAAGAATTCCTTGCTAACCACATCATTGAGATGGAAATGCAATCTTTTAGTTGCTAAATAGAAACACCTTAGCCTTTAGCCTTAGTATTCTAAGGCTAATGCTTAATCCTAGTCCACTACTTCAAAAATTCTCCATATCAAACTTCTTGTGGGTTATTGCCTCCAATTTACCCAACCCCTCTAATTTATCCTCCAATTTAAAATTTAAAATTTGAAAGGATCAATTTTAAAACCATTAGGTCAACCTCATAACTACAAAATTAACCCAAGATATTAAAGGGGGTAAATTAGAGGGGATAATGGGAACATGGAAGTATGTGCATGTATATATAAATTAAATGTATTTATATGACAAGTATAATAGAATTTTGAACATAAGGATGGATAGGGGTTAGGTGTATAGTAATGTGCATGTAATAAATAAGGAGATGACATATATGGAAGGGATTAGGCTTTCTATAAAATTATGGTATTTTTCAATATGTTAATGTATCATGGCACTCTCCTCAAAACACACACAAAAATAAATGGAAAATGGCATGGCTATATAAATTTCACCAATCCATTTTTCCTCCTTTTTGAGGTGCATTTGAAACTTGGAGTGATCATACATGTAAAATTATGTAGTCCACTCACAAGCATTGATGTAAAGTAAATATTAGACATCAAATAAACAATGAGGGTCCATATAAAGTAATGGACCATACAAGATGTCATTGTGCCTAGGTTATTGTCTATCACATCTTCTCCACAAGAACCTAGAAAACAAAGGAATGATATTTTATTATTAGCTTATGTGAAGCAATTATAAACGAGAGCAATTATAATTTGAAAATAACTATTAATGATCACAAATGAGAGACAAAGTAAATTTTCCTATATAGACAGGGTGCACATGTAGCAAAGGCATGTCACAGACAAAGGATGAATTTTATAGACATTTGTAACTATCTACAAGTGAAAACTCATGTGTATCCCAATTTTGGGTCAAAACAAAAAAACATCAAAAATAAACACAACTGAAATCCAATAGATTCAATCAAACCATCTTTAATTGAACCTAGTCAATGCATGTGTGGTGTCATACAACAGTGGGGGGTTTGATCAAAATTTGTTTCATTGGATCACCTTCAATCAAACACAATTTGATTTGATCCAAAGGGGGTTTGAGTTAAAGGGGTCCAACAATGTTTTTAACATTATTGTTATGAAATGGTCCTTGAGAATGTGAGGAGTGATATGTGAAAGTGGTTTTTCTTGTAGCCATGTTTCTAGGTTTTTTCAATTCCTTATTTTTTCTATTTTTTCATTTATTTGTGTGTATATTTTTGTATATTGTATAAGTTAATTTTAATATTTGGTAAATCTATCCTTTTCTATATTTTTTGAAATAAAAATATTTTATACTTTTATGTGGATATTTAATAAAAAACTTATATAAAATTATTATTTTTAAGCTACACTCTTAGATTTACGAAAAATTATTTTGGAATTTTAAAATGTGTTATTCAAGCAAGTAGAAGTATGGGGACCATTAAGTTTTTCAAATTTAATTTTATTTTTTTTAAATTGACACTAAAATTATGCTATATATGTGTATCTAGCACAAATTTTTAAATGAAAAAGTTGTGGACTAGTTGCTGGTGTGGTGGGATCTTTCATTGCTTTTATGGCGCGCCTTTTCCACTGAGGCGTTGAGACAGACCACCTCAAGTGTGTTTTGACTGGATAAAGATGAGCGGATTTTGTTCGTGGCAATGGAGAACGCTATTGATCAATGCTTTGCAGCACAGATTTTTATTGGGAGATTTTTTTATTACATTGTTTATCCCTTTCGAAAATAGACATCTTTTTTTAGATCAGTAGACATCAGGCATACATAGTTGTTTTTTTCATAACATTCTTTCAGAAAATATTGGCTTTGGCTAATGTACTTAAATAATTGTTGTGAATTCTAGAACTTGCAAATATACTATTACTTTCTCTTCTGTAATATTGCAAAGAAAAATAAACTTTTTTTTTAAAGTATAATTTAGGTTAATCTAATAACATATATGTAATTAATTTAGATTAATTTAATGGTAATAATATGTGGGTATAAATTTTCTAAAATTTTAACAAAAATTACATGTGAAAAGTAAAGATAAAATAAATAATATTTAATTCTGTAATAAAAAAGTAATCAAAGTTTGATGTGAGACTAAAAAATATTAAGTCTTAGTTTGTTCTTTGCCTTAGGATCATAATATTTTGTTTGCTATGTGCAAGGTCAAGTCTAGATATCGGAGTCTATGATATGTTCTACACTTGTGGACTTCATGCTCAACTTTGCTTGATTCACCTTTGCTTATTCCTTTTCCAATTTCTAAAGATTGACAATATTTAGAAATACCTTAGAAGGGTTGTCATTGTGTCATTAGGGAACACATTCTCTTAATCCAAACTATAAAAATGTGTGTACTAGATTGATAGCAACACTCTTCAGTCTTGCATGTGCTCATAGAATGCTTGTGTAAATATAGATTCCTTTTATTTCACAATTTCACATACTGTAATGTGAATGATATATGAATGAATAGTACTAGATTATGAAAGATTCCTTAGATGTCAAATTGAATGCATCACATACCTTTAAATACAAGGACATAGCAATGTATCACATAAATTTGCATTTAGTTGGCCTTAAAGGGAAAGGGATTGGCCAATATCGACTAAATTTTGAATTTATATTGTTTTTTAAAGGGTCAAGTTTGGTTATGTGGGGTTGACCCTACAACCGTAGAATTAATTTGGGACATAAAAGGGGCCAAATCAAAGGGGATAATAGGTACATGGAAGTATGTGCATCTATACATGAACAATAGATGGATGGATATGGTGAATATAATGAAATGTGTGAAAAAAATGGATAGGGTTGGGGATAGTTGTATAAGAATGTGTGTAATAGATAAGTAGATGGCATAAGGTAAGGGATTTGAATTTGTGCAAAAGTATGTCATTTATCAATATGTCAATGTATTAAGGCACTTTCTTCAAATTATGTACAAACTAAATGGGAAACGGCATGGGTATGCAAATTTCACCATTCTACTTTGCTTTCACTTTGGGTTGCAAGTGAATCATAGAGTGAACATGCATCTAAAAGTATGTAGTTTACTCAAACATTAATTTTTAAGGTAAATATTTTGGAATCAAAGGATATAATGGCATATAAAGTAATGGACCTTGTAAGATGTCATCATGTAGGTTTACTTTTTTTCATGTGTCCTCTAAGGTAGCCTACAAGACAAAGGAATAGTAATCCATGACTAGATTATGTGACACAAGTTTTAATAAGAGCAACTATAAGATGAATGTAACTACATTAATGCTCAAAAAGGAGAGAGAAAGTATCTATACAAAAAGTGGTAATGATCTACGTTGCTTGGAGGTCAATAGATGATGATTGCATAGAGTGCAAAGCATGATACATACTAAGGATGAATCTTTTAGACACCTATAATTATCTACAAAATTCAACATGAGAGTTTTTTTTATTAAATAAGCAACATTTATAGGGTGTTGTACCCTTTACACAGAAAGCCCTTAGGGCCAAAGAGAAGCTAGTTCAAACCAAGACATGAACTAGGAAAGAAGCAAAGATCAAAGGGGAGCCAATCCCTTTACAAACAGGAGCCACTAGGGCCCAACATAACATCCCAAAAGGCCTCACACAAAAACAGCTAACAAATAGTTGTCAAACAACAGACAGGGAACATGAGAGTGTTAGCAACATTATATTTCCCCTATAATTGGTTGTATCCATAAGATACAAGGAATTAGAGGAGACATGAAGACAATGCACGAAGAAAATGTAAGAAAGCATGTAATCATGTGAAACATTAGTTGTGAATGAATAAATTATGTAGCAAACATGAAAATATCTTCAATGATAAATATAGTGAGCTAATGGGATGGATATGATATCAAGGAATAATGATATTGACCCTAGCACATAGAAATAAAGGATGGTGGTAAGGCCCTTGATGACCAAGAACGCTCATGTAAGTATGTCAGACATTAGGCTAGCATATTCCCCCAATTAAACATCCAAGAGCACAAACACACATATTGGTTAGGTGAGGTAATAAGAATCATAGTCATTATGAAGATGCCAACTTATGGCATGTATTTGATAATGTAGGTAAGGCTCATAGTGTCTGGGTAGCATTTAAATCTTACAACATTGTTAAATCATGCCATTACAAGAGTGATAGGGAAGGCACAACTCTTAATTCCCCATTTTTAATGTGGTATAGTAGCTTCTATGGATATGACCCAATCACATTAGTTTAACAATTTAGAGTATAAATGTGAAAGATTCACATGTCAATGTAAATGGCCCTACATAGGTGAGATAATTTGATAAGGTGCAAAGGGGGAAACATGATGCTTTCAACATAAGATATAGCAATAGAGAGAAGAATGTATAATGGGAAAGGTATGGTGCCCAAAATATAAAGATGTATTGGTGAAATTATAGTATTTAGTGGGAAACATATATGATACCCCTAAATACAAAGATATGGAATGGGAAGCACAATGTGTAAGGGGGAAGTCATTATTCTCCCAAGCATAAAGGTAAGTTAAATGATATAACAATGCAGGATAATAAAATTATGTAATCATTCATATGATGGAGTAAAATAGCTTTGATTTACTTGATAATTATCATGTGATACGTAATAATATAAATTATTTCAATACATAAGTATGAAAGTGCATGTCAATAAGATTGACTATGAAGGTATGCATGAAATTGTATCTTTTCTATTAAGTTTTATCTCAAGGTCTAAGATTGAAAATGCAATAAATGCATATGGTACAATGACATAGATGTTTAAATTAATAAAAATACACACATGTACTGTTCCAAGATGTGTTGGTTTGAATAAATAGGCATGATGAATCAATTTGGCCATTTGTACATGGATTGTTGGTGTAATTAAAAGTGTTGTACCTTGTCCTAGGTCATGATTACACCTTAGTTAAGTTTACTTAGGGACCACATAGGAGGTAGTTGGAGCATTTCCACTTTTGGTGGACTTATTATGTTATTACTTTATCACATCCACCTTTCGTGGACATATCATGTGATTTTCTCTCCACCTTTGTGGGTGATCCACCATTTGTGGTGATTATCACATTATCACTTTTCCACTTTAGGTGGAGTGATAGATTTTCACAGTTGTCTCATGTCATAAGATTATGACACTTTTCATAATCTTATTCCCTTCTATGTACTCACCTTGGCTATATAACCAAGGGGTCTCCTATGTACTTTTGCTCATTCTATTTTGCATCATTGGCAGAATACAGTTTATTCTTGTCATATTGTTTATATCTCTCTTATGTTTGTGCTTTCTATTGGGCCTCTAGATCTCAGGTGGCTACCTTCATAGCCAATTCCTACATGGTATCAAAGCTATTGGAGTGCCTTTGGATTGTCATTTTGGGGAGATCTTGAGTGCAATCTTGTATTTGTGTGATAGAAATACCAAATTCTAAGGGGGGTTCCATTTTTGGCCTTGTATTGTAGGTGCATTTTGGGAGCTTTTTGCATCAGATCTGAGCTCACCATTGCGTTTGGAGTGTCCAAGATAGTTAGATTTTCCTTTTGTTTCATTCCAGTTGGACATTGGAGGCCAAATCTACAAGGGTTTGAAGATTGGAGGTGTTTGCCAGATCCAGGAGCTAGCTACCATTTCGAAGCATTTTCAGCCCAAAAGGACATCTCCATCACGTTCAGAAGGGCCAAAAACCCCTAAATCAACTACCAAATCGTCGAATTTGGAAAAGTTGTTTGTTAAGGCAAAAAAAAATTGTTGGCCGAGCCGTACGACCCAACCATTATTACATCAATACGATTTTAATTTTAAAAAAAATAAAATTATATTTTCTGCAAATTAAACTTTGTAAGAAAAAATAAAAATAAAAAACTCTTTTATTCGCATATTTTATTTAAAAAGCATTGAAAAGTTTTAAAAACAAAATCAAAAAAATAATAAAGTACAGTTTGCGGATTGTACAGTCCGCAGAGCTATACTTGTTGGGTATAGTACCGTGTTGCAGGCGGGCCCACCCTCCATTGGTGTGGGGACAAAAATCCGGTGTCTTTTTTTTTAAATCCAGCGTCATTAATATAAGAGGTCGAACATCAAAAAAATCGGCGTCGCTTTTTTAAAAATCTAGGCGGCGAAAAATAAATCGGCAGACTGTTAAGAAGCAGACCCCATAGACACACGTCATCGCCCAGTTGGTGCCAACTCAGCATCCGTACAGGCCAAGCCACTTGCCACACAATCATTTATATTGCCACATGTCGCTCAACAAGTGGTCCGTACAAGTCTAGTCAACCGCCACATCATCTCAGTCTGTACGATACAGACACGCCATGTCAGCAGGGCTTTTTGCAGTGAAAGCGAATCAGACATCAAATTCAAGCCTTTTCTTTGTTGATGTCAGCACTGAGTCAACATCTTTTTGAAAAATTAGACCCCCTCTCATTTGAGTTTTTGATTTTGCAATTCATCTTCAGAGACTCATATCTTGGCCATTTTGAGGCCTTTTTTGGTACAATTTTTTTTATTTGGGCTAATTTTTCATGCTCTACATGCCAGGTGTGATTGGTTTCTGATATTGATGCACAAATTTTACAAAAATTTTGATTTGTCACAGGTGTTGTTGAGTTGTCACCATTTTTGCAACTTTCGGGGCTCCGTTCAGGCTCATACGAACTCCTTTTCAGCTGTCATTTGTTTTGAAAGTGCATAATTTTTTATAAACTTCACATTGGTGCTATTAGTTTGCAGTGATTGTGATCAGAAATTGTACTTTCAGCATATGGTCTATTTTGGCCTATTTTGACATTTGTAAAGTTAAGATCTCAGTTTGGTCTTTTGTATCAGTCATATGAGTCTATTGTAGCCTACTAAAGGCAGTTGTAAAACATTGAAAATCAAAAGTCAACTTTGCTTGGCTTGCAAGTGCCCATTATACACGCACTAAGTATAAAGTGTCAAATCATCTTTTTTTTTGGGGGGGGGGTTCTTTGATTGAGTGAATTTGGGAGGGTGTCTTGTGTGATTGTGCCTCTCTCTCTATCTTTTTCTCTTTCATTTTTTTTGCTATGGGTTCTCCTAAGTGTCCTTTGTTAACTCCACATAACAATGCTTCTTGGAAAATTGATGCTTGGAGTAAGTTAATGGAAAAAGGATTAACTCATTATATTGATAGAACTGTTGTTGCACCATCTGATCCTAAAGTTGATCCTATTGCTCATATGGATTGGCTCACTAAAAATACTATGGCTCTTGGAACCTTGAGGAAATATGTATCAAAAGATCTCATCTTTCAAATTGAAAAGTCTAAAACAATCAAAGAGGCTTGGGAAAAGCTTGGTCAAATGTATGGCCAAGTTGATGAGATTGGAGGTTATCAGCTTGACAATGATCTCACAATGTTAGATCCCAAGAATTTTGATACAATCCAAGACTATGTCACTAAGGAAAATGAGTTAAGGGCATAGCTTAAGGATTGTGGCATTGACGAGAAGGATGCACAGTTGGTCTACAATTTGTTGGGAAAGCTTCCATCAGAATATGCAACATTTGTTTCTAGCTTCCAAACCCATCACTTCATAGTGGATAGTTCTTTCACTATGCCTTCATTTGATGCATTCACAAAAATGTTGATGTTAGAGCAAGCAAAGTTGATAAGCATGGGGGTTCTCAAGTCTTCAAATTCCAAAGCTTGGTGGCTAATCAAGGGAATCAAGGGACTCAAGGAAAGGGTTCCAACAAGAAGCAGAAGCAGTCTAAGCCAAAGACACAACAAGATAAATCACAATCATCCTCTCCACAACAAGGGAAATTCAAGAAAGAAGGAGAGACCAACTTGTTCACATTGTAAGAGAGTTGGTCATGATGAGAATCATTACCACACTAAGAAAATTGATGAGTTGACAAACATCATCAAGAAGAACAACATCAATTTTCCATCCACATACAAGAAGAAGGATTCATCTACTTCCACTTCCTCACAATCAAAAGGAAAATGACAAGCATTTGTGGCTACTAAAGGTTCTTCACAACAATGGATACTTCACTTGAGTGCCACTCATCACATGGGTTCTACAAGGGAGCAGTTTTCTTCTTTGGGGCCATCTAAGGTACCTCACATCTTCATAGGAGATGATACTCAAGTAGAAGTTGAAGGAAAAGGTTCGGTTGTCATGGATAATGGAACAATTGAGAATGTTCTTTATGTTCCTAACTTGAGCGTCAATCTTCTTTCAATCTACCAGATCACTCACTTTGGAGATGGCAAGAAAGTTGAGTTTCTACCAGATTCAGTTGTGGTCAAAGAACTTAAGGATGATGCCTTGGTTGCAGTGGGACAAGCCAATCACAACACACATCTTTACTCATTCTCACACTTTGTGCCTAAGTCTCCTTCTACAACCTTGCTCACTCATTCAAATTTAGAAAGTAAGTTATGGCATGAGCGGTTTGGACATCTCAATTACTGCTATCTTCAGTAGCTTAGCTCCAAGGATATGGTTATAGGACTCCCTCAAATCAGCTTTTTCAAAGGTGTATGTTCTGGTTGTTCCTTGGGTAAGCATCTAGAAGAGAAGTTTGACAAAGGGAAGTCTTAGAGAGCTTTGGAAGTTCTTCAATTGGTTCACAATGATGTAGTAGGTCCATTTCCAGTGCCATCATTTAGCAAGGCCCGCTATGTCCTCACCTTCATTGATGACTACTCCCGCTTCACATGGGTCTATTTTCTTGTTCACAAGAGTGAAGTGTTTCACATATTTCTAGCCTTCAAGGCTCATGTTGAGAAACAATCAGGGAAGCAAGTCAAGATTCTTCGCACAGACAATGGAAGGGAATATGTGAACAATAGACTTGAGGAATTTTGTACTCTTGAGGGGATTGATCTTCAGCATTCAGTTGCCTACACTCCATAGCAGAATGGTGTTGTTGAAAGGAAGAATAGGACCCTTAAGGAGATGGCTAGCTACATGATTCATGCTCGTTCTCTTGGTCCTCAATTTTGGAAAGAAGCTATCAGTTGTGCCACACACATCCAAAATCGGGTTCACCATAAGGCTTTGAAGCGTATGACTCCTTTTGAGGCTTGGTGTGGTAGAAAACCGATTGTGAGACACTTCAGAGTTTTTGGTTGTCTAGCTTGGGCATGCATACCTCCAGAGAAGCGCAAGGCATTGGAACCGTAGAGTAGGCCTTGCATCTTTGTTGGATATCCTGAAGGTGTTAAGGAATATAGACTTTTGGATCCAGAGACACATGATCTATTCATTGAGAGGAGTGTTCACTTTTAGGAAAGCTCCCCTAGCTTGGTCTCTAATCCTCCTCTTCCTTCGTCCATAGTGGAAAGCGATGATAGTGACTTAGATGATGATTCTCCCTCAACTCTTACTCGTAGGATCACACCTTCGCAGGGTCCACTTACAGTTGAGGAGTCTCGTCCTTCATCTCCTACTAGACCTCGTTGGGCTTGACAAACTCTTGATTCAGCAGGTTCTCTTGTTGAGGATCCTTCAGACACTCGAAGGACTCAGTCACAACATCAGGATTTTCCACATGCTTTTATTGCTAGTGCTTCTGATCCACAGTCCTTCAAGGAAGCATCA
The DNA here is from genome assembly GCA_007258455.2 of Sequoia sempervirens. NCBI lineage: Eukaryota > Viridiplantae > Streptophyta > Pinopsida > Cupressales > Cupressaceae > Sequoia > Sequoia sempervirens. The sequence goes on from VDFB02028837.1 coordinate 35,533, forward strand.
AGAGTTCCAGAGTGGGATTCACCAACGGAGGAAGAGTATAGTTCCTTGATGAGGAACAACACATGGGATTTAGTTCCACTCCCTAAGGGGAGAAAGATGGTTCGATGTAAGTGGATCTATTGGACCAAGTATGCAGCGGATGGAAGTGTGGATAAATACAAGGCTCATCTTGTGGCAAAAGGTTTCTCATAGGTTTCGGGTGTTGATTATACAGAGACCTTTGCACCCATTGCTAAGATGAACTCCATTCACTTAACACTTGCTATTGTTGCAGCTCATGGTTGGGCTATACATTAGATGGATGTGAAGAGTGCATTTCTTCACAAGGATCTTCATGAGGAGATTTATATGGAGCATCCACAAGGATTTATATAGGATTCCTCTTTGGTTTGCAGATTGAGGACGTCTATCTATGGCCTCAAACAAGCTCCTAGGGCTTGGTATGCCAAGATGGATTCCTTTCTTCTCTCAACAGAATTCACCAGGTGTTATTCAGATCTTAATGTCTACATCTTGTGATAGGATGACTCTCATTTGCTACTTGTGCTCTATGTTGATGACTTGATCATTATAGGGAGTACCTCATCCATCATTGGCAGTGTCAAATCTGCTTTGCAAGACAGATTTGCTATGACTGACTTGAGCCTTTTGCACTATTTTCTTGGGATTGAGATCACACAGTCAGCTTCTCAGATCTCTCTTTCTCAGCCCAAGTATGCTCTTGATCTTCTAGCTCGGTTTCACATGGTTGATTGTAAGCCTGCTCCGACTCCCTTTCTTTCACGAGTCAAGCTTGAGGCTAAGTGTTCTACTCCACTTGTTGATGGCATTCTGTATCGTCCGCTTGTTGGGAGTCTCATTTACTTGACTCACACACACCCTTATATCTCCTTTGCAGTTGGAATGGTTTCATGATTTATGCAGGAACCACATGAGCTTCATTTGAAAGCGTCCAAACGCATCTTGCATTACATACAGGGTACACATCATCGTGGGATTCACTATGCATTAGGTACATGACTTACCTTGGTGGGATATATAGATTCTGATTGGGTTGGCAATCTTAATGATCATAATTCCACTTCTAGATACAACTTTCATCTTGGTTCTGGCAACATTTGTTGGCAGAGTAAGAAACAACATGCTATTGCTCTTTCTTCGACTGAGGCTGAGTATCGAGGGTTGTTAATGCCGCTACTGAGGCTATTTGTCTTTAGAATATTCTCATTGTGTTTGGCTTCACTATTCCACATCCTACAATCATTCATTGTGACAATCAGAGTTCCATCCAGATCTCGAAGAATCCATTTCACCATCACAGGACCAAACACATCGAGATTCATATGCACTACATCAGGGAGCTGATAAAGGAGCAGGTCATTGATTTTTAGTATTGTCCTACAACATAGCAGGTTGCAGATATCTTCATAAAACCCTTCAGTGAGATTATATATCATCATTTGCAAGCTCTCTTTGGGATGCAGGATGTTTCATCTGAGGAGGTCACTTGACCTCCTTCATTCTCTCTTTTAGGGGGGGTTTTTTTTCCTCACTCAAGGTTTTTCCCTTCTCATCTTTTTGAGTGTAGTTTTGTTTTGTTTCATCTCTCTTTTGGGGAGGAGGATTTTCCCACATGTTTTTCTCCTTTTCTCCGCTTTATGAGAGATTGCATTGCATTTTACATGGGTACCTAACATGGCCTAGTTGTCGGGACCCATCTTGCATTGTTTTCTTTTGTGTACATTCTCCCTAAGTTGCACTTAAGGGGGGGTGTTGGTGTAATTAAAAGTGTTGTACCTTGTCCTAGGCCATGATTACACCTTAGTTAAGTTTACTTAGGGACCACATAGCAGGTAGTTGGAGCATTTCCACTTTTGGTGGACTTATCATGTTATTACTTTATCACATCCACCTTTCGTGGACATATCATGTGATTACCTCTCCACCTTTTGTGGGTGATCCACCGTTTGTGGTGATTATCACATTATCACTTTTCCACTTTAGGTGGAGTGATAGATTTTCACAGTTGTCTCGTGCCATAAGATTGTGACACTTGTCATAATATTATGCCCTTTTATGTACGCACCTTGGCTATATAACCAAGGGGTCTTCTATGTACTTTTTCTCATTATATTTTGCATCGTTGACAAAATATCGTTTATTCTTGTCATATTGTTTCTATCTCTCTTATGCTTGTGCTTTCTATTAGGCCTCTAGATCTTGGGTGGCTACCTTCATAGCCAATTCTTACATGGATCATGGGACAAAAAATGTCAACATAAGAAATAGGGCAATAATAAATGCAAATGTTGTATGTGAAAAATAAGCCAAAGTGCATGCAAGTTATGTGTCACTAAGAATAATATATATCCTCATCCATATATGTGATTACTTGAGAATGGAGCTCATAGGACTTAGTCTATATATTTTTACCTATCCATATTTAAGGGAGAGTAAATAGTAAGATTTCACTTTTATTTGTAGCCAATATCTTGGGAGATCAA
>VDFB02028838.1:0-12560 GCA_007258455.2 Sequoia sempervirens
GGATGAACTTATTTCAAACTCACACTAAAGTAGACATTCAAGAGAGATCCTCATGTACAGATGTAGATGACAAAGAATGAAAAAGATCAAGGAGGTTACGCAAGCCCGCAGGATCTAAGATCCTAAGTCAAACCATCAAGATACAAAATCAGGCAATGGCAAGAATGAGAAGATGAAAATGAAAAGGATGGTTCAAGCTTCGATCATTTGTCTAGCTAGTTGTGGATCATATCTAGGCGTGTTTGTTTGAAAAAGAGAATGCATACTCACACTGGGGTGACATAACTCATAGCAGTCCACCAGGTGAGAAAACCCAAAAATATACTCACTCTAGGGTCAGCTTAACTCTGATTATCCATGGGGTGAGAAAGACCAAAAGGTAAGATACATACCAGTTGGTATGCACTCACAAAACACAAAGGTGGCTATGGGGAAAATTCATGCCTAGGTGGGCTCTCACACCCATATCAAATTTGTATCTCCCCGATAACTTTAACAAGGTGCCACAAAGAAAAAATTCATAAACAAAAAGAAAGGGTACCACAGGCATGCAAGTTGTGTTATGCAAGGTGGAAAAAATGCCAAATGTAAAAATGTAAAAATGTTAAGTGTAAAATGTGAAAGATGTTCAAAGGAGTCTCCTTAATTTCATGCAAGGTCAGTCACTTAGGGAACATTGTGTCTAATGTCTCCAAGAGAGGACCAATCAAAGAATAGTATATTCACAACTTAGGGGATGCAGTGCATCGCATCAGGCCACCAAGAGGAATGTAATATGCTAAGATAGATCACGCTTATGAAGGAAATCACACCCAATGTCATCCACAAAGTGACGAACACATCATATAAACAACAAGGCTACACTAGGAACCAAGAAATGAAAATGAGTTATAGTAATGTATGCCCCCCACTTTAAAGCAGTTGTGAGCACCCGTATTTTTGAGCATTTGCTTTAAAGTAGAAGAGAGAAGAAGACATGAGAGCTTACTCGGAAAGACCTATGCCAAGTCATATGTTTTTGATAAGTTACATCATGAAGAAAGGGTAGTATGTCACATTCGAGCCAATCTTAAGACATGTCATCCACATCCTAAGCTTGCTCTTATACGTTCATGAAAGGCTAACAACTAGGTCAAAAGAGACAGTGACAAGTGACATACGAGGACAAGGCTATCAAACCCCTTTCCCCCCACTAAGTGAAGGACAAGGATGAGTCTAGAATGGAGCACAATTTTTTTTGGGTGGAGATTGGGATATTGCACATCCTCCCTTAAAGGTAGGTAGGAAACTCCAATGACTACTAGAACTTGTGTCTAAAAATGAAGTGTTTGTATATGACTCTTTGGACCATGAGGGTGAGATTTTGGAAATATTATGGGAAGGAGGGGTAGAATCTAATGACTCCCAATTATCACAAAAGAGTTTTGTAGGTGAAGAGTTAGGACTAGCTTGTATAGGTTCAAGTTCTGCTCTAGGAATGGAAGGGTTAGGGGAGTTGGAAGTGTTGTGATCAGTTGACACATAGCTTTGCTCATCTGCATCAACCATGTATATCTTGTTATTCTATTAAAACTTCATGACACGGTAAATGGTAGATGGGACTCCTTTCATAGCATGAATCCATGTTCTACCTGGGATAAGATTGTATGGAAGGGGTTCTTGCATGATATGGATAGAGGTAGGCAACACGACAGGTCCAACCTCAATAGGTAATGTGATCATCCCAAGTGGTTTCCTATGAACATTTCCAAAGCCACAAATATGAACATCATTGAGTTGAATGAGCTTTGTGTCCATGTCAAGTTTGTGTAGGAGGTCCATGCTACAAACATTAATTTCCCATCCATTGTTGATGAGAGTGTGCCTAATTAAAGTTTCATGAATGATCACCTTTATCATCAAGATATCATTTTTACGTTGAATCTCAAGGGAAGGTAATTCATGTTTAGGGAATGTGATTTATTGCTGGGTGGCTTGCAATGAATGAGGGGAGGATGTTACATGATTTGATTTGTTGTAAGATTGTATCTCTTCCTTTTGTTAGGGCATGGGGGTTTGCCTTTGTCAAACCTTGTTTAGGTAATTAAACCAAAATGATGAAATAATAGAATGAAACATGCAATAATGGAATAGATTACCTTTCCATGATGAATGATCTTGAAATTTTGGAGCAATACATGAAGATTCAACCCTTGAAAGCTTTAGAAAGCTAACTTGATGACTTCTAATGAAGAAACCCTAGCTTCCTTCACTTGGATGAGAAGATAGATTATAAATAAATTATAAGAGATATGTGAATGAGATAATGGATGTAAAATGAGGATAAAAATATTTATTTATAGACAATTGTGCCTTAGTGCCTGATAATACCTCATCACAGGTCGAATTGTAGTGAAAATAAATTTTAAATTTCACTTTTTCCCGCTTAAAGGTCAAAATGGGGGCCAGATAGGACTCATTCACCACATATGGTGAATGGGTCCCACCTGGATGGGACTGATTCACCATGCATGCTGAATGGGTCCCACAGGAGCCATTCTGACAACTAAGACGCCAAGGAATAAGGAAATAAGGTTTAAATTGCAACTTTGTCAGGTGTTTGATCATTTTAAGCCTTGGGATGCACAATATTGGTTAATAGAGGTCTATTATTGATTATGTGAATGTCAAATAGGGATTGGGACACATAATTCAATGTGAAAGTGTAATTAAATACACTTTACAACACTAAAATGAGGTCCACATAGCCTAGAAAGGCACAAGAACCAATGTGAATGTGCAAGACACATTACAACACTAGTTTATCATTAATTTTAATTCAAAATCCTTCTAAATTGTTGTGATAATTTTATTAAACACATTTTATAATGTTGAATTAGGGAGAAATAGATTCATTAAGTCTAGAAAAGCGTGAAATCATGTTACAACACTTTACAACACCTTTACAAGACATCAATAAAAGCATGTTATTCAATTTGCAAGGGTCCAAGACCTAGTTTGAATGCATAAAATGCTTCACAACACCTGAATCAAGGCCTCATTAAGTACAATTTATCATGAATTAATCCCATGTCAAGCAAAGGGTCCATTCTTCTACGACATAGGTTCAAACCTATTGTGACCACCTCCCATTATCACAATGTGTTGGGTCCACTATAAGCTATAAAGACTTGTCTCATTCAACTTAGAGAAAATAGAAATGGGCTCAAAATTTCCCACAAAACTTGTGATGCAATGGGTAATTAATAAACACTTGTATCATTAATCGCTAAAGCCAAAAATTCAGCGGGTATTGAATTATACCCTTCCCATGACTTTATAGTTATTAATTTGACCCAATCATTGGAAAAAAAATCTACCAATGAGTTACCCTCCTTAAAAATACAATATATTATGGAAGCTTTAAATGTGTGAATCATGACAATCAAATCGTGGATAGTTGGTCACTTCAATAGTCTAGCTAGGATTGCATTATTTTTGCAAGTCCCTGATGATGTTAAGGGAGTCCCCCTTTATCCAAAACTTTCTATAGCCTTTGTCAACTACCATTTTAATTGAATTAAAAGATACTTTGATCTCAACTCGGTGATTGGTTTGGGTTCCCAATGGGATTGGCACCGCTAATAAGCCCCTGCCATTTTCATCTCTCAACAACCCCCCACAACCAACAGGCCTAGGATTCCCTTTAGTTGCCCCATAAAAATTAATTTTAATCCTCCTTGGAGGTGGCCTCCTCCACTCAACATTTTCTCTAGGCTTCTTTGGGATATTGAGAGAAAAGGAAATTGCAAACACCAAGTTCCATCTGATAAAACCCATCAACTTATACACTTGTGAGTTTATCTTCTGGCCATCTAAAGATCTATCCAAAAACCTGACTCTAAAATTCTCTCTAATCCCTTTCAATTTTAAATAAAAAAACCTCTTCCTTATGCTTCACATCTCTAAAAATCTTGTCATTCCTTTCTTTCTAGAGACCCCAAGCTATGTGCCAAACCATCAAATACTAGAGTGCAAGAAGGGTAGAGATAGACGACAAACAAATCCATTGATCAACAAATTTTTTGAATGAATTTGGAAACAACCATACAAGATTTCAAAGGGAAGGTAACCTTCGCCAAATATTACTTGAAAACTTGCATCCAAGGAAAATATGGAAAGCACTTTCAACATCACATTCACATAAGACACATCTATTAGGGAGGGCTACCCCTCTTCTGCAAACGTTGTCAAAAGTTAAAACCTTATTCTGCACAAGAAGCCAAAAGAAAATGTTGATATTTGGGGTTAGAAATTTTTTCCACAACCCAATCCAAAAGGGAATTGGGTTAGGCTTGTCCAACAGTCTACCAAAAGCTAAGGCAACAAAAAACTGACTATTAGAACACAAAAACCAAATAAATATGTCAACCTTAGGATGAGAAGGAATACAGATCAGGAAAGGAAATCCTGAAGGATGGAAAGGGAGGGGTCCAAATTTTGAAGATATTTCCACTTACCATCTTGAGTATAATTGACCACCTAGCATCCAAAGAGTCTTAGGCACAAATCTCTAAAAGGGAGAGCCCACTGTTGATCCGAGAGCGATCCAATGTCACACCAAAAATCCTCCCAGAACATAATCTAACTACCATCACCAAGAAGCCATCTTGAGCCATCCTTAATAACCTTTCTACTTGGAAAAAATTTCTTCCAAAAGCTAGATTCTTCAGATAAATTATCTGCCTTTAAAAAATCCCAAGACTTTCTGAATCTCAACAAATATTTATTTTTCAATAAGGAAACCCAACCAAAATCTTCATGAAGGAGATGCCAAATATTTTTGGATAAAAGGGCCATGTTGAGATTTCTAATTCTTCTTATACCCAAACCTCCTCAATTTTTTAGCTTGCAAGCTTGATTCTAGGCCACAAGCGAGATTCTAGATTTATCTTCAATGCCAGACCAAAGGAAATGACACATAATCTACTTCAAAATTTCCTCAAATTTCACAAGGACCTTAATTAATCTCAAGACATACACCAGTAAGATCTATAAAGTAGAGAGAATAAGTTGTAGTTTTCCATCCTGACTGAGAAGGGCCCCTTTTCAACTAGCTAATTTGTTATTAAATCTATCCAGTAAATTGAGCCAGAAGGATTCAAGAATCTTTGAAACACACAATGGAAGGCCCAAATAAGACATATGGATATTTCCCAAATTACAATCAAAACTATTTCCATCTTGGTTTGAAGTTATGCAAGGGCATTGAGAAAATACAAAACACTCTTCGAAAGACTAATTCATTGTCCAGAAGTTGTCTCATAACCTTCTAAGATTTATTTTATCTGCTTGAATTCCTTGATAGAAGCTTCTCCCATGATAATCGTATCATCAAAAAATTGTTGATGTGTAAGCCGACAACAAAGAGAGGAGGGCTTGAGACCTCTCGAAGAACCTACCTCCACAACATTTTAAATGCTCCTACCCATCAATTCCAACATTAGACTAAAAAGGAGAGGAGAAATTAGATCCCCCTATTGAACACCCCTCGAGCTATCAAAGAAGGGAGAGAGGGGACCATTAACCAACACCAAGAAGAAAGGATTCAACACCAATTGCTTGATAAGTTGCACAAACTTCTAAAAAAACCTAAAACAAGACAACACCCTAAGAAGAAATCTCCAGTTAACCCTATCATAAGCTTTCACCAAATCTAGCTTAAGAAATAAACCAACCTTCTTGTTAACTGAAAGGGAGTGAATAGCCTCATGGACTGTGATAATAGGATCCAAAATCTGACACCCCTAAATAAAACCACTTTGTTTCTTAGTGATAAGTGAAGGAAAAACAACTTGAAGTCTAACTGCCAAAACCTTAGAAAATATTTTATAAATGGCATTACATAGGATTATTGGTCTAAAATCTCCAAAACCACGCACACCGGGAACCTTTGGAATGAGAACAAGAAAGGTGGAATTTAGTTCCTTGAGAATTTTTCTACAACCAAAGAATTTCTTAGTAGAATTTACCACATCCGTAGCCACAATATCCCAAAAATCATGAAAAACCAGGAAAGGAAAACCATCGGGCCCAGGGGCTTTATTCCCCTCAAAAGAGAAAACTACTGACTTAATATCCCCCAGAAAGGTTATGGAGGTAAGATGAATATTTTGATCTTCAAAAATGAGGCTAGGAATAACCTCCAAAAACTTGTTTTCAATAACTTGGTCAAACTACAAATCATCCTTTAGTAGATTTGAAAAGTAATTTGAGGCAACTCTTTAGATAACAACTTCATCTTCCATCAGTGAATTATCAACAACAATGGAACTAATTTTTTTGGCATACTTGTGTTTTAAAGAAGAGAGATGAAATAATTTTGTGTTACGATCCCCAGTCTTGAGCCAAATTTCTCTTGACCTTTGTTTCCAAAAATCTTCCTCTTTGGAAATGGTATCACGAAGGCAAGAAAGAAGGGTGCCTTCTTCTAACTGACGAGCATAACTCAGACCATTGGATTGGATATCATGTTGAACCACATCTAGACATTGAAGCACTTCATTTTTATTATGGAAGATCTAACCAAAAGACTCCTTGTTCCATATTTTGAGAATTTTTTTTACATACGATAGTTTTTTTTCCACTCTGAACATAGCACTTACATCCACTCTCACTTGCCACTACTTCTTAATACATTTTTTAAGATTAGGGTGTCTCAACCACATAGCTTGAAATCTAAAGGGAAAGTGTTTCCTTTTCCCTAACCTATCCACAGAAAGTGAGATAGGAAAATGATCATAACACATCTTGTAAGGGTGGAAAGAGAACAAGTGAAATTCAGGAACCAATCCACATAGACAAGAGCTCTGTCTAGTTTCACTTGAATGAGATCAGTACCAATCCTCCTATTTGACTAGGTATAAGAAGTCCACTGAAGATCTAGGTCTACAAGAGCATTATCATCAATAAAATCCTTGAAGTCCAGTCTGTTATCAGCTAGAATTTAAGAAGCACCCAAATTCTCATTATCATTTAATGGAGCATTGAAATCCCCCATGACTGACCACATAGAGTTCATAAAAGGTCTCAAAGCTCAAAGGTGGTCCCATAATTACTTTCTGGCTTTTTTCTAATTACGGGCATAAACATTAGAAATTACCCAAGAAGTATCATCCTTAAGATGATGAAACTATGTCTCAACATGGTTAGCTTCAACACTTATCGCTATACCTCCTAGAGTTCTATAAATTTGTGATGCCACCCAATGCCCCATCTGAGTTGAAGCCATGGAAGCCATAGTCTTTAAACAAATAAATTTTACACTTATCAATTTTATCACACCTCATTTTAGTCTCTTGAATAAATAGAATATTTGGTTTGTGATCCTAGATAATGTTTCTCAGGAGGTCATGCTTGTGAACATCGTTTAACCCCCTGATATTCCACAAGATTTCCTTCATTTGCAAGCAGAGGATGTGATCATAGAGCACATATCAAAAAGAGTTTTTTAAATCCCTTTAGCAATATCTTTCTTACATTCTCTCCTTATTATTCTGAGATGAAGGTCTACCATGTCCTATATGACCAGAGCCATAGTCCTCTTTTTGTGTTCTTTTTACCATACCTTTTTGAGTAGAGGGGCAAGGGTGATTGTTCTTCTTCTTCCTTCCACAAACAACAGTGAAAGGATCCTCCTCTTTAACCAATAGTTCCTCAGTAAAAACAATGACCTTAAGAGAATGGTTACCTACTTTCTCCAACTCACCTCTTAATGGGGAATAAGGAAAAGGAGGCACAACACCACTATTTGTCAAGAGATTCAGAGAAACACTTATCAAATCTTCTAGAGACTTGGGAAGATTTAGAGAACCATCTGGTGGGGAAGGAAGAGTCCTCTCAACTAGAGGATTGTTAGCATCCAAGGACCCAACAGCCTCCCTGACCTCCTCAACCCTATAAAATGAAGAGGGGGGGTCCTTGGCGTACATTCCATCATCCATTGGTGACTCTGATTAAGGATCCGGCTCCACACATTTTTCCTTCCAAATTTTAGAGGGAGGTTGTTGAATCTTGGAAGGATAGTTCTTCACCCATTGACCTGCTTTATTATAGTTAAAATAGGTAAAGGGACAAGACTCAGATTCAATAAGTTGCTTCCAACTACCCAGCTTGGACTTCAAAAGGATAAACTCAAGTAATTTCACCATATGGTCCACCATCACCCATAATTTGGCATACACTAACCTCCTAGAAATTGTCATGTCATCTATAGAGACAAGATGACCGAAAGAGCTTGCAATACCTTTAAAAAAAAATAGAATTCTTAGGAGTCTTACCCTAATAGGAGCATAGTTGAAAAACACTTAGAAAGGTCCATACCTAGTTCCCAAGGATGTAACACCAAAGTAGATCTCGTAATAGTTCACGTGCCTTTAGCAAAAAATTACCCCATATCCTCTTTATAGGAAAAGGAAAAGGAGAAAAAACCTTTTTCCATAGTTGTTACCTCCACTTGACCCTTCAAAAACCACTTCTTCTTAGTCCAAGAGTTCACCACATCTATGTTTGGTCTTGGATCAAGAAACTTCCTAGCCAAAGTGAACTCGATAAGGGAAATTATTTTTTGAACAATCGAATCTGGAATAGTGAGAATAACTTCCCTAGAAGCTACATCAAAAACCACTTGATCATAAGAAGACAAAATTTTCCCTTTTTGCTTAGAGCCAAATAAGTCCAACCAACAATGGATAGGGAAGTCCACAGGATCCACAGTACCACTCTAACCAACAACACACTCACCCACATCAAAAGCCTTAAGATTCAATGCAGAGAAACCAGACTCTAAAGTAGGGTACTCCAAACAATCATCCTTCCCTAACACATCAGACACCACTTGACCCACCACATGGCCCTTGGATTTTGGGAGAGGAACCACCAACAACTTCCCAATAGCCAAACCACCTGAAGAAACTGCACTAACAACCAACCCACCATCACTCACCAACACCTCCCCAACAACCAAACCACCTAAAGAAAATGCACTAATAAACAACCCTCCATCACACACCGAACTTCCCACAGCACCAACAACAACATAATTCAAATTTGAACCAAGAATTCTCGCTTCTCCTACCATAGTGATCTCCTCCATTACACCTTATTCTATTATTATATGTATTTTTATATAAAAATTTATCAAATAAAATTATATGGGCTAATAAATTTTAAAATTATATTATTTAGTTTAAAATTGAAAAAACATAGTTAAATAAATTTTAAATTGTAATATATGATCTAAATTTGAAAAAACAATCCACAAACTATAATATTTTAGACTTGCTTTGGAAAAGATTCTTGTATTTTCATTGTTTTAAATTTGAAAAAATGCTCCACAGACCATGATATTTTAGACCTACTTTCCAGAAGATTCTTGTTAGGTCGTTATTTTTATTTGTTGTAACAAATAAAATGTTAAAAGGGTTTCATCTCCCTAATAAATTTCTATTAATTAAATGAATGTATATAAATCAAAACAAATTAATTTAGAAAAAGGATTTCGAGTTGATTATTATCATTTAAATATAAATAATGGGAAGTTAGATAAATTAAAAATGATACTTAGTTCAATAGTTGAAAATAGAAAAATAGTATGTTAGATGTAAGGATTGAATTTTCCTTTTGGTTCCATATTTTAGGGCTCTTTATGACAATGATTTCATATTAAGAAAATTTTCACTTATGTGACCCAAATTTTGGTGCCACAATATAATACATTTTTAATACCAATTACATTGGTGGAATTACAAAATATGGAGGCATTAAGCCTAAACAAGGTCATAATCCAAGATCCTCTAGCAACCACCAAGTACCCTCTTACCAACTTGCAACTAGACTTACCAAATATTAATTTCTTGTTGAAAGTAATAGAACTAAGAGATTATTAGAAATTATTCATTTGGATGTGTTTCCAGTCCAGTAATTATGGATTATATGGGTAAATCTTGTTATTATGTTACATCCTTTTATAGTATCTCTAGATACATTTGAATTTATTTTATATATTCAAAATATAAATTTATTACCAAGTTTAAGGAATTTAAAGCATGTTGGTGATCTAAGTTGTAGGCCCCAAATCCCTAAGGCCTAGTAATCTCCCAAGTGCCAAGGGTGTCAAATTTGGGAAGATCACCACAAACTTGTCTTTAGTTTGGGCAGTTTTAGCAAGAAAAAGGGGGGACACAGACCAAAGTTCTAAGCCTCAAGTAATTTTTATATGTCGTATTCATACCCTAGACTCAGTTATACAAAGGGAGCAAGGAGTTAATTCAGACAATTCCTTAAGTAGTTAACAAAATATTGAAACATAGAGCATTCATAAGACCTAACAAATTATTTATGGAACTCCTATATATTTATAATATCAAAGATCATATATAGGTCTTCTTTCCCTTTCTATATTCTTATTACATTATGCATCTCTTACATATTATATATTGCATATTTCTCATATCTCCACTCTTTGCTGCATTATATCTTTTTGCTATACAAGTATATATTTGATGGAATGTGACCTATTCATACTACTCCTAGTCTACATGATGTCCTTTTAGTTTAAGGCTCCATAAGCTCTCTACGATAGGATCTGAAGTGATTGTTCCTGAATTGCTACTTTCTTGCTAGCATCATTCCCTCTTTCAAAAATTTGGTTTGTCCTCAAGCCAAATCTACTGGGAGGAAGAACCCCCTTATAAATTTCTTTGAGATTAGAAAAAGTGATATCCCATTGTGCCTTAGCTTGTTGTAATTGTTGACTCTACACTTGGATCTGTGTGAATAGACACTCTACCTTGAGAAGGGTTGTAGGAATTTGAGTCTATTGGGCCTGCTTTTGTGCATCCTTGATCAACCTGGTGATGTGACCTAACTGTAGGGTTATGACCTCCCTCAACTACTGAAATTTGTGGTTTGTTTAAAATCATGTTGATGTTGAAGTTGTTGAAACTAAGCATGTATGGATTCTATCTGTACCCAAGCTTGTCCATCTGCATTCGTAGAGCATCATATGAGGTATCCACCTATAGAATATGCCTCTCTGTCTGATCCATTTTACATTTCATAGGGGTTGTAATAATGGGCCATTGTAGGAAAAACAGGTAGATGGAACTAATGTCTCCCTCAATTTTATTCAATATAATAAGATGTGATTCCATGGTGGAGTCGATGACAGCACACTTATTCATATCCTCATCTATTATTATCTTCTTTAGCTCTACCAATATATGTTTCTGCATAGTTCTATTTTGCAACTAAGTGCCCTGTAGGACCCCATCCACCAATGTCTCCAATTGCATAAGGGGTTGAGAAGAGTACCCTTGTGCAGAGGTAATTTTTCTATAATATCCTTCACCAAATCTTCTAGTTGCTCTAAGTGATCTACATGGTGGTTCAAAATTTCCTCCCTTGTTGTTTGCTGTAGGAGATCATCTAATTGAAATTTCTGAAGAGGAGAGATGGTATTAAGATCAACCTTTGATCCCACCAATGGGAGTTGGAGTAGCTACCGTGATGTGATTGGTTGGATTTTCTTTTGGTGGGCCAAAATTTATGATGGATTGCATGGGTGAGGTAATAGAGGAATAAGGGATATCTAATTTCTACATAGGAGAAGGTACCCAATGGTCTGTAAGCTTTGACTTAGAAGAAGTGGCCTTTGCATATTTTTCTTCTTCCTCACAAATCGGTAGCTTCCTTAATCTCTATTTGAATGTGCTTCGTTATTTCTAGCTTTTCAAGCATCAAATTATCAAGTGTTTGTTTTGACTACAACTCCTTGGTTTGAATTTATATAATCTTACGCTTCTAAGTAGAAGTAGCAGTAGGAGCTACCTTTGCAATAGCTCTTTCAGTTTTTCTTCTTTTGTAGCTTGCTCCTTTTTTATTTTAAGTGCAATAGACAATGGGGGTGAGAATCTATCTATAAGGTAGTCTAATGTGATGTTAGAAGCTACCATATAATGTAATAGTTCCTTCTCAACTATTATTTTGTCATAGGCTGCCATAATATCGTAGATTTGAAATGTATGGGCTAGGAAATATTTCTAGAATAGACAGTTATACAATTGATCATCATCTATTGGGGGTTCTATTTGAGTTTTCTTTAGAGATTCCTCTTATGTGCTCTCAGCATTGGAAGGAGTGTCTCTACAAGCATTTTCCTTTCTTCTCTTCTTTTTCTTCTATACACTCATTTTTAATAATAATTCAGAGGCCTCTTCAATAAATGGCTCCCTCTAAAGTGGTGTGGTAGGTAGTCTCCTTTCAGGTCTTCTTGTGCTACCTTTAGTTTATGTTGATTAGTCAAGTGAAGCTCCAATAGATAAGTGTCTAAACCTCCACAAAGTGGTTGTGCTTTGTTCCTCCGATTCTTTCTTAGGGATGCCCCATTTATCCCTTATTTTCTCTCTATTTTTATCTATATACTCCAATTTATTTTTGGCCACATTATCCATAAACTCTCAAGATGTTGTAAATTTTTATGCCTCAGGATCCTTAGGAAGGCTAACAAGTGTTGGTGCATA
>VDFB02028839.1:0-19004 GCA_007258455.2 Sequoia sempervirens
TTCTGGAGGAAGAGCCTTTCTTGAAGGCATTGAAAGCCCTGAGTGGAAAAGGACTTGAGGGCATACCACTATTCCATGGAAATATGGATCCTGATTTGGTCATGGATTGGATAGATGGCATGGAAAACCACTTTGAATGTGATGAGGTCACTGAAGCTCAGAAAGTGAAGGTTGCAAAATCAAGGTTGAGAGGATCAGCTTTGACATGGTGGAAGTTTGTTCAGACTGAAAGGGAGAAAGAAGGTAAGCAGCCCATATCAACTTGGAAAGGAATGGTTGTTAAGGTAAAGGAAGCATATATGCCAGATGATTATGAAATCCAACTTCACAAGAAGAGGCAGAGTCTAAGGCAGAAAGATCAAGATGTCAACACCTATACTGAAGAGTTTCAAAAGCTTTACTTGAGATCAAATGTGGCAGAAGATGAGAGCCTGAAAGTGGCTAGGCACCTTAATGGTTTGAAGTGGAGCATACAAGAAGAGATGGCTTTACTCAGCCCCAAGATAGTCCACCAATGTTATCAGCTGGCTATAAAGATTGAAGAGAGGAATAAAAGAAAGCATGATCAGTCCTCTAAGGGCAGAGGCAGAGGCAAAGATCAAAGAGGACAGCGTGGAGGTTACCAAGGTAGAAGTAATGATCAAAGGAACCAAGGAGAATCCAAGCTTACCGAGCATGGAGGTGAAACAACTTCAAGAGGAGGATTTAATAGAGGAAGAGGACCTCAAGGAGGTTCAAACAGAGGAAGACGAGCAGACAAAAGTAACTCTTACTTTGCCACCATGAAATGTTATCACTGCAATCAGCTAGGTCATCCAGCTTATAGGTGCCCGGAGAAAGCTTCTTCAAGCAATGAGAAAAGAGTGGCCTATGCACAAGAGGACACCATGAGTGTCAAATCACCTGAGATCAGTCATATAGAATCTGAAATTGGAGAGAGTCTGATGTTTAATAGAGTGCTGATTAGACAACCGGTCAAAGAAGAACCCAAGCAAAGGAGAGCTTTGTTTAGAGCAAGGTGGAAGATATTGGGAAAGGTATGCAAGGTCATTGTAGATTCACGGTTCTACAAATAATATCATCTTAAGAGTGATAACTAAGTTAAAATTGTAGAAGGTACCTCCTTACCAATCCCTACAAGGTCTATGAAGTTTGAATAAAGGCGAGTGTTCTAGTGAATGAAGCGGGTTCTGATGGAATTCTCAATTGGAGGCTACGAACAAGTTGGTTTGTGATGGCCACTACCCATGGATGCATACCATCTTCTACTTGGCGGAGCCATGGAAATATATGATAGAGGTGCTATATATATCATGGGAAGGAGAACACCATTGGTCCAAAGAAGGATGGAAGAACCTTCAAGCTGCAATCATTGACTGAGGATGATGAAGGATAGTCCAAGGTTCCAAACATTATGTTGAGCAGTGGCAAGGAGTTCATCAAGGATATACACCAAGG
Organism: Sequoia sempervirens; assembly: GCA_007258455.2. Classification (NCBI taxonomy): domain Eukaryota; kingdom Viridiplantae; phylum Streptophyta; class Pinopsida; order Cupressales; family Cupressaceae; genus Sequoia; species Sequoia sempervirens. The sequence continues at coordinate 1,459 of VDFB02028839.1, forward strand.
GAATGAAGGTTATGTGGTCCTAATTGAGTCCAAAGAAGAAGGAAAGGCTGAGAAGATAGTCATACCTGAAATAGTTCAAAGGCTGCTAGAAAAGTACAAAAGCATAGTGAGTGATGGAACACCTGCAACTCTACCACCAAAGAGAGCAATAAGTCATCAAATTGACTTCATACCTAGATCCTCATTGCCTAACAAAGCAACATACAAACTGACCCTTGAGAAAAACTAAGAGGTGGCTAGGAAAATGGAAGAATTGTTGGGTCAAGGTCTAATTCAGAAGAGTATCAGCCCATGTACAGTCCCAGTAGTTTTGGCAACTAAAAAAGGAGGTAAATGGAGACTTTGTACTGATTCTAGAGCAATTAATAGGATCACCATTAGGTATAGATTCCCAATACCTAGAATTGAAGATTTAATGGATTGCCTTGGAGGAGCACAGTATTACACCAAGTTAGATCTTAAGAGCGGGTATCATCAAATCAGAATTAAGGAAGGTGATGAATGGAAGACAACTTTTAAAACAAATGATGGCTTGTATGAGTGGAAAGTGATGCCATTTGGCCTCTCAAATGCCCCTAGCACATTCATGAGACTAATGAATGAGGTGCTTAAAAAGGACTTCTGAGGAGTTTTGTGGTAGTCTACTTGGATGACATACTAATTTTGATAAGGCAATGAGAACATTTGAAACATGTGGAATGGTTCTTAAAGGCTGCAAGGAAGAACAATTGGCAATCAACCTTGAGAAGTGTGAGTTCTTCAAGCAAGAAATTGTGTATCTAGGCTTTGTAGTATCCCAAGGAACATTGAAGATGGATCCAAGTAAGGTGGAAGCCATCCTAAACTGGCCTACACCAACCATAGCAACAGAGGTAAGGAGTTTTCATGGTTTAGCTAAGTTTTATAGGAAATTCATCAGGAATTTTAGTGGTATATGTGCACTAGTCTTAGATACTATTAAAGGTGGTTTGAAAACAAAGTTTAAGTGGACTCAAGAAGTTGATAAAGGGTTTGAAAAGCTGAAACAAGAAGTGGCCACTCAACCAATTTTATTATTCCCTAGTTTTGATAAGTTGTTCCACGGTTGAGTGTGATGCAAGTGGAGGTAGGAGGAGTCCTTAGTCAAGAAGGTAGGCCTGTAGCCTTCTTCAGTGAAAAACTCAATGAAGCCAAACAAAAATACTCCACCTATGATCTAGAACTTTATGCTTTAGTGTAGTCCCTTAGGAAATGGAGGCATTATCTATTACCCAAAGAGTTTGTAGTCTTCACAGATAACCAGGCACTCAGTTACATCAACACCCAAGAGAAGTTAAGCAATAGACATTTGAAATGGATGGAGTACATCCAAGCCTTTACATTTACCATTAAGCACAAGAAGGGACAACAAAACAAAGTAGCAGATGCATTAAGCAGGAGAATGTTGACAGTCCAAGAGATACAGCTGAAAAGCATTGGATTAGAGAGTTTCAAAGATCTCTATGGTGAGGATGAAGATTTCTCAGAAGCCTACAAGGTATGTTCAGATTTTGAAAATCATTTTCATAGTCAATATGCTGAGTATACTCTACAAAATGGATTGTTATTTAAGGGTAATCTGTTATGTGTCCCAAGAGGATCAATGAGGGAAAATATGATCCAAGAGAAACATAATGGCAGTCTTAGTGGGCATTTTGGAATAAATAAAACTTTAGAGCTGGTACAAAGATTTTATTACTGGCCTAAGTTGGCAAGAGATGTCAGAAAATATGTAGAATAGTGTGTTGTTTGCATGAAAGCCAAAGGGGGAGCTAGCAATGCTGGTTTATATCAGCCCCTACCTATTCCTAACAGACCATGGGAGTGTGTGAGCATGGATTTTGTGGTAGGTCTTCCTAAGACCAAAACTAGTTTTGATAGTATTTATGTAGTTGTGGACAGATTCAACAAGATGAGTCACTTCATTCCTTGCAAAACCACCCATGATGCAAGTTACATAGATCATCTCTTCTTCAAGGAAGTTGTAAGAATCCATGGATTGCCATTGAGCATTGTATGGACAAGGATGTGAAATTCATGAGCCATTTTGGAAAACACTATGTGAATTGAGGTCCAATGCTGTCATTTGGATCAGCATACCATCCACCGAGCAGATAATGGTCAAGCAGTGGTTAATAGGTGCTAGGTAACCCTATTGATTGACTAAAGAATATAAGACGGACACGGGATGTGGTGATTTCTCAAGTTAGCAGGTATGCTTATAATAGCGGCATCAATAGAACTTCTGAGGGAAAGTCCATTTGAGGTTGTGTATGGGATGCACGCAGAGGGTTGTGAACTTAGGACCTTAGATCTCAAGAGGATGGGAGTGGACATGTGAAGACTTCCTTTCGAGACCATGAAGGAGATTCATGAGCAGGTCAAGAAGATAATCACAGCAACAACACAAAAATTGAAAGATAAAGTTGATGAGTCAAGAAGAGATGTGCAATTTGGAGTAGGTGACTATGTTATGGTTCATCTTAACAAATCAAGGTTGCAGAAGGGAATTTCAACCAAAATGCAGATGAAAATTGTAGGACCATGCAAGGTGTTAGCCAAGTATGGGAAGAATGCATACAAGGTAGAACTCCCATCAGATTTGGGCATATCTCTAGTCTTTAATGTTGTTGATTTGATCAGGTACAAGGGAATAGTCAGTGATGAAGTTTTGAACAGTCAATAAATCTTTAAGGATATCAGTAATATACCCCTTCCAAATCAAGAGAAACTTCAGGCAGAGAAGGTCTTGGAGTCTAGGGTGAAGAAAGCTACAAGAAACAAGGCATACATGGAGCACCTTGTCAAGTGGAGGAATAAACATGAATCTGAGGCTACTTGGGTTGAGGAAACTTATTTTAAGAGGCTAGGCATTGATCTATCACTGATACCACCTCAAGTTCCTTGATCCTTGTGCTGAGAGGGGGAGAATGGTGTAGGAGCACCTGCCAAAGTGCAAGTAGATTTTGAAGTTTTGTTTTAAAATCTATTTTATTTTGTTTGGAAAGGTCTTTAACACCATCTAGATTGTGTTTGAGGACCTTTTGTTTCTCAGTCAGAAGTTGAATAAGTTTTACAATCTTTTGAGGGTTTGTTTTCTAAGTTTGAGTCTAAGATTGTAAAACACGTTGTGTTTTCTAACACCAAATGTTTTGGTCGTTTTGAGCTTGAGGGAGAAAACCTAACTATTTCTGGGCATTGTAAAAGGGATCTCTCAAACTTTTGAAGAGGTTAGATGCTTTGTATGTTGGCAGTTTTCAGGAGAATAAGAAGGGAAACAGTGAATTTTGTTAAAAAAAGCTCTATTTTACTGTTATTGACTATGTGACAGCATCCTAGATGGATTGAACAAGACATTTTTTTGTTTGGTAACATGTAAAGAAACCTTTTGAATTATCTCTTGTGAAATTTTAGTTAACTTTTCCATCGTTTTCTTCTTTTCTTGTAAATATTGTGTTTTACCTTCCTAGTTGTTTTGACTGGTAAAGTAAATAAGAATGGAGTTTTAGCTTACACTCCCACCATACCAAGAAGTATGGGAACAATGGGAAGATGGATAAACTCCTTCATTGTATATACAATAGTTGTAGGAGTCTGTAGGAGGTGTAGTACCATGGCCAAAGTCTTACCCTAGGCGAGTTGTTGATACCCAGCTTGGGAAGACACTAAATGGCAAAGCCCTAACGTGGCAGGGGTGGAAAATCTTTAACATTACAGGGTGTATAGTGGTTGCAGGAGGTCCCAAGAAGGTTGGCAGGAAGGGTGTAGTTCTTGTCAGATCAACTGGTGGCAGGAAGAAACAAAATAGACCAAGTAAAGGCTTAAAAAGCCCTAAATTTCTAAAAATCTGTGTTAGCCCTGTGTACAGCCTGAGACGGTCTGAAACTACAAAATTCTTGAAGTGCTCCAAAATTGAGCCAAGGTCCTTTCTTTGAGGTTATGGTTTTCATTGAGCAAGGAGGAGTAAGAACCTAAAACCTCAGGCTAAGAGACCTAATAGGGCTCATGGGCTACTAGCCCTCCTAAAACCCTAACCTAGGGTATGGTGACAGCGATAGAAGAAAGGAGTTTTGTGCTTGGACAAGAACCTGTCCTAGACCATTTTGAAGACAAGGAAACCTATGCACGCCCCTACAAGCAAGTTAGGAGGATTTAGAGGTTTTCTAGTCTTTAAAAGGATTAAGGGCTAGATGGAGAAAGTGAGGAAAAGCACCAAGAACTGTTTAGCAGCAGCAAACTGGAATTGATAGCAGGGTTGGCAAGTGATCAAGGGTGCCAAATAACCTTTAGGACCTATAGGTTGAGTGGTGGAGTGAAACACCAAGGGGTTATCTATTGGAGACCCAGAGCATTGAGATTGTGATTATCTCAATCCAGTCACCATCCCTATCGGTGCACTTCCTTCTTCTCGATCTAGCTCCTGAAACTTCCAATTTGGCCTGTAGATGAGTTTCAGTGAAGATGACAACTTTGCAATGCAACTTTGCAACTTTCACTTCAAATGATCTTCAAGTATTCAACCTAAATCTACAAACACAAACATGCAAGAGAGGAAAAACTTGTTGATTGTTAGTAAATGGGGGTTTCCCTTGGTCAAACCCCTTGTTGGTAATTAAACCTTGGAATGAAATAGAAATGATGAAGGGAAACAATGAATGAAAAAGGTGCTAGTTACAACTCACCAAAACCTTGTTATGAAATCTGCAAACTTTAGTGAGATGGCCAACTTGAATGTGGATCTTGAAATGCTTGAATGCTTGATAGATCTTGACTTGTATTGCTTGCTTGAATCAAAACCCTACATCACAAATGTTAGCTCAAAAACACACATGAAGCAAGAATATCTTTGACATGATGCTTGAATCTTGATGATGACTCCAAATTCTTGATGAACTGCTCTTGAATTCTCTCGATCTCATAAACTTTTCCTAAGAATGCTTATTCAACTTGCTAGATGAGAAATGAGTGAAAGAACCTTGTATTTATACTTATCCATGCTTAATATCCTGAAATTACACCACAACAAGCCAACATATAAATTCATTAATTAAAGGAAGCTAAATCCTTCCAAGATTTGAAATTAAATCCTAATAATAACTTAGGGAGGACTAAGATGCCCTAGGTGGTGTGTTAGTCCTGAGGTATGAAACTCAGGGCACAAACTCCAAAAAGGGGCCCATTTAAGGCACATTTGAAATCAAGGTCCCAAGACCTTTGGAGGACAAAGATGCCCTATGTGGCATCTTAGTCCCAGTCCAAAAATGAGGGACACAGCGAAAATCATTAAATTATCATTTATCCTTTGATGTTTGTCAAGATTAGCCATAAAAAGATATAATTTCTTAGGCTTGTGGATTCAAAATAGGGCCAATTAAGACACAAATAAGGATAAAAAAAGCAAGGAGGGCCCAAAAAAGTGTGAAAATGAAAGGGTACATGCATTTTCCTACACTACAAATAGGTTCTAGCAAACCATTGTCATTTTGTCCTAGTTTCTCATTCTTGTTGTATCCCCATCCCTTCATTAGTTGTAAGCCTTTATTGTCATCTTCCACATGTAGAATGAGTATGGATGGATCATCTTGATATAATAAGTTAGATATGTCCTCCTCATTCACATATTCTTTGTTCAAATCCCCCCACTTGGTAAAGGTGGTTGATGTCATCTTTAATGTTTCGGCCACTTTGTTGATAGGCATGGGTTTCCCATGATATTTGGGAGAAAGAGGTAGCTCTCCCAACACAAATGTGTCCTTCGTTAGTTTATAATCTCCACAACCATCATCCTGGATCACTGCTTTGATGTCGGGAATGTTTTGCACAATGAGTGTCTTCATTTCTGAGTTAGATGTGAGGGATGATGGGTCAACAAATGAGGAGGGTGTAGGACCTACGTCATTCTTGGGGATTTGGGGTATTTTGTGAAACTTGGCCTCAAGGTTCTTGCACTAGTAAAAAGGCTTAGGATCTCCATGGATGGTAACTTCTTTGTCCTCAAAATTAAACTTTACACATTGGTGATAGGTTGAAGCTACAACTTTTAGGGAATGAATCCATGATCGAACAAGCAAGATGTTGTAGGTGAGATCAAGGTCTAACACTTGGAATGTACTCTCTGCAATGATATGTCCCACTTGGATGGGTAGCGTGATGATTCCTTGTGATACTCGCTCTTGATCGCCACATGCTTTGATCATGGTACTCTTTGATTTCTCAATAGTATCATCTGAATATCCTAAGTTCTTGATCAACTGAAGGGTGAAAATTTTCAAACCACCACCTCCATCTACTAAGACTCTTTTAACCTTGTTCTTATGAATAATGACCTCAAGGTCTAAAGCACAGTTATGATATGGTTGTGATGGTAGGTATTGTTCCAAGAAGGTGAGAAGATGAGGGATAATGATATGCCCTACCATAGCTTGAAACTATTCAGTATCATATCCTTAGGGACAGATGACATGGATAAAGCTTTCTCTAGGATTTCCCTTTGTGCGGAGGATAGCCTCAGTAGTTCCAAAATAGAAATTTGTTTAGGGGTCTTCTTAAGCTGATCTAGGAGACTAAATTTGCTAGGGTTTGATGTTGGCAATGTAGGTTCTGCACTAGGTTGAGATGAAACTCCTTGGATGGTGACTTTACCATGTTGCGTGGTGACTCCACACTCTATATTAGGTCCTTTGATGGTGACAACGGTGTCAACATTTCCACAAGAAGCGCCAACATTAGAATATATATGTTGCACATTTGTGTAATCCTTACCTTTTCCATTGTTGTTTCCTTTGTTGTGATCTAGCATGGGGTTCTTGTATATCTTGAGATCCTAGTTACTGGCTGGTACTTCAACAGATATGTCTCCATTCTCGATAAGATATTGGATAACATTCTTGAGTTTCATGCAATTTGATGTTTTGTATCCTTTGATTTTGTGAAAGTCACAAAGGTCCTTTTCGCTGTACTAGGGTGGTTTATCTTGTGGTTTTTGGTAGTTTTGGAAACTGGTAAGCGTTATCAAGTTTGAATCTGCCAATTTCTTCATGATAGTTTCAATTGGTTCCGACAACTGTGTGTATTTACGTTTTGGATAGTTGTTCATGTTGGGAGTTCGTCGTTGTTGCATTTTGGTGTTATTGATCTAATTTTTTTGTGGTGATGTTGTTTGTTATACAATTGGTTGAGCATTAGTCATTTGATTTTCATTTGGCCTAGGAGCACTTAGGACCACCTTAGCATCTACTACACCATCATTCATCACATTCTTGTTCTTAGCCCAGACACGAGGCTTTTCACTTGAACTGGTTGATGGGTGGCTATCTTTCTATGCTTGAGTATTTCCTTGTGAGATTAGAGCACACTCAATGTTAAGGGCTCTAGGAACAAGTTTGTCATAGGTGGTAATGCACTACATTTTCAAGTGGAAGGATAAATCAGGATTGACATTTTCTATGATGATCCCCACTTTTTGCTCATTGGGAATCAGCCACATGCTCTTACTAGCCCTTTTCCTCCATCATTGTAAGAAATTGGTGAAAGATTATCCTTTGTTCTGCTTGAGATGTACAACTTTTCTAGGCTTACGTCCATGTCAAGATTAAAGGAGAAGTGATCTATGAATTTATCGATGATTTATTGGAAGGTTTTGATACCTAGAGGAAATTGAGAAAACTAGTCAATGGTTGGGCCTATTAAACTTCGTGGAAAGAGGCACATCAAGTAGGAATCATTGTAGGCAACCTCCATACACATGACATTAAACTCTTTGACATTGTCTACAGGACTTCCTCTCCCTTTGTATTTATCAAATTTGGGTACTTCAAAACCAAGAGGGAATGGTACCATTGCGATATTATGATTGAATGGATATGGGGCATAGATTTTTTTGTGTATGGAGCTTCTTCATTTTTCCCATCTAGATATCTTGCATTTCTTGTGTTAATGCTTTAAGTTGTGATGCTACATCGTCTTGTGGGTTTGGAGGAACATATGTTGTGTATTGTGGGATGGCGTGTGGATTATATGTGGGATTTTGATATGATGGGGTGTTGTATGGTGTGTATGGTGGTGTGGGATATTGTGATGATGAAGGTGGTAGGGATGCATATGTTCCCAACGCATTTGGGGACTGATGCAAGAAGTTGGGTCCACAAAAAGCTCAAAAAGTGGAAGTGTTTTTGTTGTTTTTTAGAATTTGTCACAGTTGGACTGAAAATTTGAGGCACTTACACAATGAACCTTAGAAAAATTTAGTAATATAAAATTTAGCATTTTGAATCTAGTTGAACTAAATATGAAATTTATTTAAATACCTAGATGATAAAAATTGAATTTTGATAGCGATGTATAAAAACCACTTTTTAAAAGTCATTTTTCTTCACCATACCATGCACATGTACAAACACCACTTTTTGACCCAAATAAAAGTATTTTTCTAATTCCTTTTGGGGAAAGATAGTTAACAACATGAAGATTGATGAGGATTTTTTTTGCAATATTTTTATGAATAATTTTTTTATTGAATTTTTATTGGCTTTAATTGTTGTTTTTGAAAATCAACGTGTACAAACAACATAATTGGACCTAAACTAAACATTTTTTGAATATTTTTTTTTCATTGTGTGGATAATTATCTGAAGATTGATGCCATATAATTTTTTTATAGGAAAATTAACCCAAAAAAAATTATTAAAAAATAAAAAAGTATGATATTTCAAGTTTATGGACTAGTTTGCTTAGAAATTAATTATTTAAAATAACAAATATAATCAAATCTTACATATATATATATATATATATGGAAACTAGACATCATGATCTCTAATGGGTTTTAATTTCATAGATTGATTAAAAAAAAAGTCCATCAACCATATTGGCAAAGTTGGAAATTTCTCTTAAACCTGCCTTAGTTTTTTATTTGCAAGTCAAAGGCTAAGGGTTAGGTTGCCAAGCCTTTCCTAAGCCTAAAACCAAGGTAGCATGTGGGTTGGGGATTCAAATTTTTAAAAAATGTGTACACGTTACAAAATGCATTTTCTTGATTATTTAAAAAATTAAATACTTTTAGAAACATGTACGTGTTTTGCCTTACAAAACGCGTACGTGTTTTAAAACACATGCATTTCTAAAAGGTATTTAATTTTTTAAATAAATGACTTGTATTTGTTATAAAATACATGTGTGTTATATAACATGTACGCGTTATAATGCATACACATTTTTTAGTGTGTATGCATTTTTTTAGGCTCAGGTACCCCAAGCATAACGCATACACATTTTTTTAATAACGCATACGCATTTCCTGTGGAATTTTTTTTGGCCGAAACTTCCCCTCTTCGTGGACCCAACTTCTTGCTTTTACCCTTGGATTGATGATGTTTTACTGAGGGTTTAATATAAACCCTATTGTTGTTGTTGTGTGAGGGCTTGTTGTTGTTGGGCATACTGTTGGGCTTTTTGTTGTTGTTGGGCCATTAGGTCTACTTGTTGTGTTGCTAAGGTTTCTTGGTATTGTTGTTTTGCCACTAGGGCTTGTTGTTGGGTGTGCTATCATTGTTGTGCCACGAGATCTTTTTGTTGTGCTTGTTGTGCTGCTAAGGTTGCTTGTTGTTTTTGTTGTTGTTGTGCTACAAAGGATGCTTGCTACTATTGTTGTTGGTGTTGTGCTACTAAGGCTTCTTTTTGTGTTTTTTGTTGTTGTTGTTGTGTTGCTAAGGCTGCTTGTTGTGCTTTCTTTTGTATGACTTGCTAATATATGTGCTATGCTTGTTGCAAGGCTAGAGCATGTGCTTTCAATGTGGGATCATTTTGTTGTTGGGAAATCTATGATGGGTTTTGGATGTTTATGATTTGTGTGGGTTGTGGGTTGTTGATGAGAGGTTGTGGGTTTCCTTGGTTTAACATTCCTTGTAAAATGGTGGGTTGGGATGGAGGAATGTAATTTTGAGGTCCCATTTGATTTTGCATGACTTGGGGGACAAATGGTAAAGAGGATGATGGTGCCATTTGGTATTGGGATGGTAATGGCACATTAGGACCTTGATTCCATTGTTTGAAAGGATTCCCTTGAAATATGTGTTGGGGATTCCCTTTTGTTTGGGATGTGGCCAAGGTATAACCTTGGTTGATGGGGTTTGTGACCAAGGGATTTTTTTGATTTGGGTTGATGATGGATAGGATAGATGTGTTTTGGGCAATCGATGGGTTTGATGTATCAACAGGAGGGTTGGATGAAGATGTCCCATGTTGTATTAAAGATTGATTTTTCATAAGGGTTTTAACTTTCCCTTTTGGGTCTATCTGTGACCACTTAGTCCACACTACCTTGTGTGAAGTTGGGCACACTTGCGGTACTCGTGGGGATAGATGAAGATGATTGTCCTTGAAATGTAGATGTTGTCATGGAATGATGTACTGTAAGTGGTTTATGTGGATGTAAAGGATTCTCGGGAATGAGAGGAGCACCAAATGTTGGTGTCCAAGTGGTGTTTTGAGAAGGATTGGTGTTTAGGGTACCCACAAGTGTGCTGCTTTCCAATGGAAGAGCATGGCCAAATTCCTTAGCAAGACTAGTGGCAATACTAGGATTTGGTGTTTGACTTAGCCCTAGCGATGGAGTTGTTTGAATTGTGGATGAAGTCAAGCCTTGTGTCAAGGGTAGCACAACAAAATATGGGGAAATTGGAGCTACACTTTTTAAGGCTTGATGTTCTTGTTTTTACTCCATGATTTCTTCCTTAGTAAGTCCAAACAGGTTGTTCATGATGTCTTCTATCTCATATGGCCCTGATGGGGATGAGGGTTGTTGTGATGGGGTAACATGACTTTGTGGATCAAATTCTTGAGGATTGGTATCACTTAAGGTGAATGTGACTTTGGATTTTTCCATGATTCTCTTGTGTTGTGATATTATCTTTACCATAAATTGTGGGTCACCTATGGGAGAGTTATGTTGAGATTTGTAATGTTTAAACTCTCTAGTTGACTTAAATTTTGGTAAAAGGGATGCTCTAAGTCATTTTGGAGAAATGGTGAAAATGGGAAATGAAAAGGATGAATGATGTGGGTAGTGATCTTTGCAAATGTTTTGGGACAACACTTTTGACTATAATTTTGATGTTTGTTTTTGATGGATAGTGGATTTTGTAAATCTTTAAGGTAGACTTGTGACCATCAAGATAAACTAGTCCAAGATGTGATAACTAACTTAAAGAAATGTATGGAAAAGGATTAATTTCACACACAAATTAGCTAAGTTAGGGTTTAAATTGATAGATATCTAAGTCCAAAGTGCTGGTGTATTCAAAAATTTTGCAAAGGTTGGTGAAGTGAAAGGTGAAAGATAATAAGGGGTGGATGAAATGTTTGACCCAAAATTTTAACCTAGAGTGAACTTTTTTTTGCAAGAATAAGGTAGTGAGAAACATGTTATACCTCTAAAGTGTTTAAACCCTAATAACTCAATGATTAAATGAGAAGTGCTTCTGAAATGTGTAGATCTGGTTCATTTATGTAAGATCATAGATAGAATCTCCTTATTGCTTTGTCTTAGTTATGGTGATTCCTTAAGATATGTCTTCTGATATACTTGAACTATGATGTCTTAGTTTGAAATGATGATATGTAGACCTTCTTTTGGGGATTTTGACTTTGTGAGAGATAATTTAAGATAAGCACAAGGAAAAGAGGATATTTATTGCCACATAGTAGGTGGTAATATAGGCCAGCTTCTGGCCACAATATCAGTACTTTCTTCTTGTTTATCTAAGATGTATGTTGCGTTTCTCCATTGGTTTGGTGTGTACTTTTTTAAAAAAGTGAAACTCCTCAAACTAATTATATTTTTTTGTTCTCCCTTAATTAGTTCAAAGTTTGGTTGAATGATAGCTGACGTAAAGTTTGGTTGTTGAACTAGAGCGATCGGACGCCAAATGGTCATGTGGGGTTCAATTTGTCAATTTATCTTGTTTAATGAGTTTCTTTTTACCACAAACACTTGTCTTGCTTAAGTTTCAAACTAAATGTCTATGTCAAAAAACACCATTCATTTCACAAAGTCCATTATGTGAAAATCATGAAGTTAGGGGCATAGTTACCTATGTTAACTTTGGAAAGTATGGATTAAGATGTAAGCCAAAATATTTAGAAGTCTCTAAGGATAGAATCCTTAGTAAAAGAATCAATATCAAGGCTTTTTCAAAGGGTATCCATGCTCAAACCAAAGGGTTTGAAATTTTTAAAAGACTTGTTGATGTTTGTTTGCAATTGTTTTGGAACCAAGCAAGTGTTTAACTGACTCACAAGCATTTATAATCCTAGTTTGAGCAAGTATGTATTTCTTAGTAGGCTTACCATCATCCCCTAAGAGATGATTAATCTATGAAGATGGAATGTACAAATAGGCTATGTCAAGGAAATGTAACGTCTTGACATGCCAAGAAAAAGAGTCCCTTCCCTATTTTCCTTATTGCCTCAACCAAAAACTAAACATGGTAAGTAACTTCTTGGAATGGTGCTATTCCAATGCACTACCTTAAAATACATTTCAAAATTGGACTTGGTTAGCCACTACAAACAAGGTTTTTAATAACCATATTCGAGATAAACTGGTGCTATACACATGACGATTCACTCAACTAAGAGGCTTCCTAGCCCTTAGAAATATCTAAGGGTTTTAACACATCACATAGATACTAAGAGAGACACTCGTCAATATAGGAGAACAACACTAGCTAGTTAATGACTTTAGTCACAACCAATTATTTATATAACAGATCAAAATGAAAGCGTCACTTGGGTCGTTCCCTCTCATAAGTTGGGAGGAAGGCCCTCTAAAGGTAACACATTTTTGAAGCTTAAAACACTTTTCATCACCCAAGATTGCCAAAAGGTGCAAGGGGAGAGGATAGGTGCTTCTAAGAAGAAAAGGTATACTTGTGTGTTTCTCTTCACCCAAGGTTGCCTGAAGCGCAAGGAGAGAGGATACACACAACAAGCATACACAAGAAAATCATACACATGTTCATTTTAATCTTGAAAAGCATAATGAATTCATTTTAAGCACCAAATGAAGTGTTTTAGATTGTTCAATTTTAAGCCAACATCACAAAATGAGGATATGAGGGTTCAATTTTAACCAATTTGAGCATTAATTTTAAACCCAAAGGAAATCTAGTTGGTGCTAAAATGTGAAGTAAAGCATCATAAATGGTTTATAATTTCCCCATAAGTGTTAAAACACTTGTTACAATATATAATCAAATGATGATATGCTCCTTCACTTCAAATTTTATTGTCCAAATCTGCAAAACCAATTAGCCTAAAAAACAAAAACCAGTAATCAGTGACATGTTAGCAATCAGATGAAATCAAAAAATTAAAACACATGTCAAAATTTAGGTTCAATTTTGTTTACCAGTAAATAGCAATACTAAAATCAATTGCATTATTGAATTTCTATCATATGCGTCGCTATATCGCAAGTGTGTCGTTGCATTGAAAAATTAGATGTGTCACTCTACAGTAAACAGTGACATCAATAGCATCACCAAATCAATTGTGTCGCTAAGTATAAATTCATGGCACAATGAAAAATAAGTTTAGCATTGCTATTTTAATATGCGGTGATGAGATTTAATAAGGCGGCACTAAATTTGAACCGAAGTGCGTCGCTGTATAGTGATGCATCCTAGATGCGTCAATGAATCTTCAATAACTTCGCTGAATCTGCAAACACAAGGAAAATAGAAATATAAAGAGAATTTTTTTAGATTGATTAGTTAATGCCCTCCTTCTAGTGCCAAAATGTGACCAATGCCATAGTATAGGTTAACTACACTTGATCCATGAGGATTCGAAGTATATTTAAGCCACTAGGCATCAATCCCAATAAGATCATTCAATGTAAACAAAGACAAAGAAGTCATTAAAACTAACATTATAAAACATGAAAGCTTGACAAACGTTTATTCTAAGCCATTAAAACTTATCCTATTGGGGGAGTGGTGTCGCATTGATGAGGAATGGCAACCCTTTCCCAATCCCTTGGATAATGAGCTTGTTTCAATCAGTTTTATTGAATAAAATAGATGAAACTGATGAGAGATGTGTTGTAAGACATGATAAAAGCTAAATTAACATGATGAAATCTAAGATGATTGCAAAACTATTCTAAATGTATGCAAGATTTGAAAGATTAAAACCCTAGTTTCAAAATATACTAAATGGATGCGACTAAGTTACCATGGAGGCCATTAATGGATGCTCTAAGCTAATATGATCAAGATTTAAACTAAAAATGCTAAATATGTGCTAAATATGGATGCAAATGAGAGTGATTTTAATAGCATAAGTTTACTATTAAAACATAGATCCCTATTCAATAGATGCAAGGTCTATTTATAGGATAGGCAAAGAGAAACTGATGGTCAAGATTGAAAGAATCCATCAATGGTCAGGATGGAAGGAAAATGGAGGCATGGACCATGGATTCCCATCAAGGGTTGAGAATGCAAGTTGATATTTAATCAAGGGCTCACAATCATGCAAAGAAGCACACTTTCAAAGCTTTCTCAAGAAGCTTGTTGAAAGTTTATTACAAGAAAGAATATTCCTTTTTTTAAATGAGTGAAGAGGGAGAAGAATATTCTCATGGATGAGAAAAATTATCATTTAGTTAATTAAAACCAAATTTTAATGTGCAAAAGTCCCTTTTGGAAGAATGTGCAAATGAGGAATATTCTCAAAGAATATTCCCTTGCAAGTGAGAGAGTTAGAATTAATTAGTAATTTGATAATTAAAACAAAGTTTGAATCATACAAATTAGAGGAACTTAGGGTAATCATTAAATAATTAATTTATTTAATGAATAAGGGATCAAAGTGACATTTAATTAAATAATTAAGATTATTTAATAAATGAGATGACTTAGGGTGTTAAATTAAATATTTTGATTTATCCAATTTAACAGGATGAAAGGTTAGTATGAAAGGGGTAGGAATTAACCTAATTAAATTAATCAGATTAATAGATGAAAATGATGCAATTAATTAAATAGCTAGGCTAATTTAATCAAACAAGAAAAAAGAGAATGAATTTTGGGATAAGATGGTGTTACTATATGAGATTTGAGTGTGTGATATCATCATGACATTTTTAAGTGTCTAAAGGTTCATCAAAATCAATCTTCATCTCCTTTAAGTCCAGCTTCATCCACAGTACCTAAGTGGAACATGATGCATCAATATATTTTGCTCCACTTGTGCTCTTCATGTCATCAATGTATCCTACCCAATCTACATCTATGTATGCAGCTAAAGTGAAATTTTTACTCTTTAGATACCACAGTCCAAAATATTCTTAATAGCCTTATATACCTGAATATCCTCTTCATTGCTTTAACATGACTTTCTTTAGGTGATGCCTAAAATCTGGAAACCATTTCAATTGTCTACATTATATCTTATTTAGATGTTGTCACATATAGCAAACTACCTATGAACCGTCAAATTTGCATTATGCATATTCATCTGCTCAATAAATAAATCAAATGCATCACATCCATTCACCTGTAAATCGGTTCTTATCATTTAAATAAATCAAACTTTATTTAATTAAAATCTCAAAAATGCATCTTCCATCCTTTTCTGATTTAAATAAATCAAATATTTAAATCCTAAAAGTCAAAATCATCTAAACACCATTAAGCTAACCTAATCATCATTAATTTAATCTAACCATGATTAAATGCTAATCTCATCCCACTTGCATTCTCTAGATATCTCCACTTGCACAAGTAAATCAATTTTATTGATTTATTTAAAAATCCTCATTTTCCCTCAACATGACAAGTCCAACATTGCATTTATTGCTGTTTTTCTTGTCCCCTCTCAGCATTTATTGCAAATTTGAATTCAAATTTTCCCTCTCATGGGCACTCTTCCCAAATATTGCACAACCATTGACCACTCACCACTTGACAAGTGTCTTCTTCTCATTGGAGGATCTTTAGTCCCATTCACCATCTTGGCCAATCTCTCACCAAGAAAATCTATAAAGAAGGCTTATTCTTCATTCATTGGATCTAAAAATTTTATGCAAGGTTACTCTCTTGGTTTGAAATAATCTTGTTCTTCATCTCCATTTGCATTTCATCATCTTGAGCTTTGATCAAGGATTGGGAAAGGGTCACTAGCACATGTGACACCAATCCACTATGGAATAGGTAACTTGTTGAGTGTTTTCATTATGCTTGTAGCTTTCTTTCATCCTTTTTGTTGCATGTTTTAAGCACTTTACAAGGTATTTCATAGAGGTATTTTGTTAGATTTGTGAAATACTAACCCCTATATGAGTTTAGTTTTGCAGATTTTAATGGATGCCTACATTTGGCGCTAGAAGGAGGGCAGATTTATAACTGGTTTATTTATTTTTAACTGGTTTAAAGTCTTTTTGAAATGTGTGATGGTTAAAAGAGAAAAAAAGAAGAGATAGATTTGGTCTATTGGAATTTTTATTGACAAATCCCTTGTGAAGAATACTAAATATATGCTTTTGTTGCATGTTTAAGACAATGCTGATAAAAAAAATTGTTGACTATTTAGATTTGAATCTTGATCTTTTTATTGCTCTTTTTCATGCATGGAATGTCCATCATTTCAGAGTTTTTCTTTTGCTCATTCATGGTACCATGCATTAAGGCATATTATTGATCTAGCTCAGACCAGATGTATTAAGATCGGTGTTCTGCATCCCCTCTTGAGGATTTTTGATACTATTTCCACATATGTGTCATGAGTGCTATTACTCAGTCCGAGAAGGATACCCATATGAAGGTGTAGCCATACAGAGACACTAGTGTAGTCAAACATAGTATATGAAGAAATTGTTCTACCAGTGTCACTGTTATGGATTTCGGGAGCAATTAATTTTCCAATGTATCCAGTGTTATTTTTTGCTTTTATTTAGATGCGTTTGTATGCCATACTACCTCGCCATATGTGACTTGTTCTTTGTTGGAAGCAACACATGATATTAAAACACATATACACATTCATTTTGGAAGAACATAGTCCTCAAATCATCATTAATAGTGGTCAGTCAAAAGCGCAGAAGGTCTAAACTCCTTGAGGTTCAAATATCTTTTCATCTGCTTTAAAAGTTTCCAGCTGTTGTTTTCAATCAATATCCCTTTTCTTTTTGGTATATGCAGATTGTATTAGATGTTGTCGTTATATGTGTGTCTACCTCACCTCTGTTGTGACACTGCATTTTGAAAAAGAACTGCTTGATATTCAATTGATAACTTTATGCATGGTAACTGCAAAGTATTTATGATAACGTACTTGGTCATTTTGTTAGTAGGAACAAAAGCATATATCTTGCACGATAGATTGGTATTTAAAATAATAGGTTGGATGCCGAAAAGAAGAAGAGATCTCTAGCAGTCATCTTGTGGGAAATGAGATACGTCTTAATCAAAAGATGAGCTACTGCTGTTGCACGGAAGAGACAGAGTTCTCTATGTATTTTGATA
>VDFB02028842.1:0-26312 GCA_007258455.2 Sequoia sempervirens
ATTAACATTTTTTAATATATATTTCCAAAACCTTGAGATTTTTTTGCAAAAGAATAATTTCCACCACATTAATAATAGAGATGATTGATATTGTCGTATAATTGGTTTATTAGAATAAAATAAAATATATTGAAAATTGTTTTCATTTTTACTATCATAAATCAATTTTTCTAATTGTATAATGTGATAAATTATCCACGGCGATGAATTGTTGGTGGTGAATTTTCCACAAGATGAATTTGTCATGGTGATGAGTTGTTTGGTGGTGAATTGTTGGCAATGAATTTTCTTGCAGTGACCTTTAACTTGTATGATATGCAAATAGAGAAAAAATTAATTCGATCAAAAGAATATAATACATGAGGTATTATATTTTATTAAGTTGTAATTTATAGAGTGATTTTAAATTGCCCACATTTTGTTCTAATTCTCACAAGAGATACTATAATGCTAGGGTCCATAACCATATAAAATAACTATAATGATTAGAGTGTTAAAAATTAAAAAATTCCTTATCCTAGTCTAAAAGATCAACATTTTTACAAGCATTCTCAATGTGATATTATTTTTTAAAACTAAGATTCTCGTATTTACACTATAAATCCAATATAAATGGTTGTTGAATTCAATGTCAGGGTATTTGTAATTTTGGTCCTTTTCAAGGGTATATTAGTCATAAAAACTTGGAGAATAAGAACTTCTTCTAGAACTAATTATCACTATCTTAATTTTGTCAACATTAATATCAAGTCCGTAAATCTTACAAAAAAATTGGAGAATATTGAATTTTTTTATGAAATTTTAAGGATAATATTGTCAAAGTATGATAAAAGTGTGACAATGATCCCAACCATATTAATACAAGTGTACCCATCATCAAAAAAATTCAAGTTTATCAATATAAATCCAAAAAGAATGGGAGAAAAAAAGTTTCCTTACTTCACTCAAATATAAAAAAATTAGTATCTATTAACCATTCATGATTATATTTCACTTTCTCATAAAATTATAGTATTCTTACAATTTATTCTATCATACTTACACACTATTTTCTTAAATACAATGCAATAATAAAGCATATACTAACCACCACAACATTTTTTAAATGTGATGTATCCTATGTGTAAACATTATTAAAATGTTAGGAAGCTCTCCAATATTATAATGTTAAGAAGTTTTCCAATATTATAATTTATATCCATTAAGCATTCATGATTACATTTTATTTATGAAAATAACTTTCTCATGAAAATTATAATATTAGCTCTCTTATGAAAATTTACTTAGCGCAATCTAAAAGCTCAACATTTTTACAAGCATTCTCAAAGCGATATTAAGTTTTTAAACTAAGATTTGAATATTTACACTATAAATCCATTGTAAATGGTTGTTGAATTAATTGCCAACTTATATTTGTAAGATTGATCCTTTTCAAGGGTATATTATTGTCATAAAAACTTAGAGAATAAGAACTTCTAGACTTGATTACCATTATCTTAATTTTGTCAACATTAATATCAAGTTTGTAATTCTTACAAAAAAATGAAAATATTTGAGATATTTTAAGGATAATTTTGTCAATGTATGATAAAAGTGTGACAATGATCACAACCATATTAATACAAGTGCACCCATCCTTAATTTTTTTTTCAAGTTTATCAATATAAATTCAAGAAGGGTGGGAAGAAAAAACCTACCTTGCTTCACTCAAATATTATAATTTATATCCATTAACCATTCATCATTTATGATTATATTTCACTTTCTCATTAGATTATAGTATTAACACACACTTTATTTTATCATACTAACACATTATTTTTTTAATTACACTTCAATAATAGAGCATATACTAACCACCACATAACACTTTTTAAATGAAATTATATCCTATGCATAAAACATTATAAATATGTTAGAAAGTTCTCCAATATTATAATGTTAGAAAGCTCTACAATATTATAATATATATCTATTAACCATTCATGATTACATTCTATTTATTAAATTAACTTTCTCATATAATTATACTATTAACCTACACTTTATCTTATCATATGTACAAATCACTTTCTTAAATATAATACAGTAATTAATCTGATACTAGCCTCCACATAACAGTTTTTAAATGAAATTGCGACTCTGTGTTGAAATTGTAATTTTGTTTACAAACATTTGTTAAAATGTCAAAGCAATCCAATTCAATATTGTACGAGACTATGGATTGCACTTATCTTTATATACTATATTACAACAGAATGAAAGAACACACATTTAAATCAAAATCCATTCTTTTGTGGGGTAACCCCATAGCTCGAACAATTGGTAAGGTTGTGCTAAGTCTTTGGGTCCAAGGTTTGACTCTCACTAACTGGTTTAATCCGGTTGTAGGCTTGTATGAGCCCAGTCTGCAACCTCCAAAGGACTAGTTTTGCCTCAACTCGTCTCCTCTAGCCCCCAAAACCTAGCATTCAAGTAAGACCAGGGCAAGGATCGGTCAAGAATCGCTACGCAGAGTCACAAAAAGTTTCATTCTACAAGTTTGTTTTTATATAGCAGACTACAACATAATGTGAAAGCATACATTTAAACTAGAAATCATCTTTCAACTAAATTGTCACAAGTAAAGGGATCCAAGATCTGGACTATCAAAATCACTCAAAGTCGAGCCTGATCTAACCACACCTCTAAAGACCCTAAACCTTGATAAACAACACAAATCAAAAATACATACAATCATCCTCACCAAATAACAACCTTCCACTCAAACCTTCACTCTCAATACAATAAACAATGAAAACCTATATTAAAAATAACGGCATGGTCATCCTCAATACTCATGCACATAACTGCCCATTGGGCACCATTACTTTTTTATCAAATAAACAGAGATAACAAAGGCCCCAGTCCCTTACAAAACTAAAACAGCCATGAAGAACTGACAAAAAACAAACAACCCAGAACAAGGAAATCATTGTTAACTATGGTAAGCAATGACAATCAAGTAGTTACTAAATTAGTACAAAAAAGTCTGATTGGGTTCTGCAGGAACAGGGGAGGAGGCCAATCAGGTGTGCACAGGCAGTCAGCAGCGATAATGGCGACCGGCTCCTCTGGTCAGAAATCCAGGCCATTTCCGCCTGCCTGAAACGTGGCAGGGCCCCCCCTGTCCCACCACAAACAGAACGTTATACTGATCATTCATGGGAGTTTAGTACATGTTCATCATCACATTATTGTCACAGTGACTGTGAGTGACATGGAAAGGTCCTGAATTTTTAATACAATGGAGCTTAGCATCCGTATGTACGCGGGTTCGAATCGCGCTGCGGCCGCCACATGTGACTTGCTCATAATTTGATATAAAAAAGTAAACCAGTCAACAGTTTCGGATAAGCGAGCCATCTTTTCCCCCAAATGTCTCACCGACTGGTCATATAAATTCAAACTTACATCATTGTCATAATCACCGTAATCCGGCTCTGCTTTCAATCAATGGAGATGCAGAACATAGTCCCGCCAATACAGGGACTCCCGGTCGCCTCACTCATTCATTTCAACTGCAATCCCGAAGATGATAATCATCTTTATTAATTTGTACAGTAAGTTTTGCTTATTTGTGTACTGATCAGATTAAGATGTTACTTTGTTTCAGAATTGTGGGGCGAGGGCGAAACCATGCAAACTGGCACTGCTTGTGTGGCATTCATTGTTGGGAACGACTGCTTTTAAGTAAAGCTCTCAGAAAGCGATGGTTCAGTCAATGGCAGCTTCTCTAGGACAAAATTTGACAGTTCAGTCTTCCCTGTCAGCTTACCTTGGGTTTTCCAAAAATCTTTAAAAATGAAGATTGTTTTATATATTGTAATGAAAGTTAAATGGTTTTTTAGTCAATGGGTCTTTGATCTATTGATGAAGTTGAATGGTTGTTCTTAATGAGCCCACTAGGGATCAAGTTTTGGTAAGTGCAAGGCCCCGACATCTTTAAAAAGGAATTAGGTTGAGATCGTGCCTCGAGCGAATTTGGCAAATGGATACCTCTCAGTGCTTGGCTCTTACCCGAAGAGGCTCAGCCCAAAAAGGCGAAGTTGGCAAAATAGATACCCCTCAGTCCTTGGCTCTTACCCAAAGAGGTTCAGCCCAAAAAGGCCCGTGCTCCCATATGGAAAGCTAAAAATTGTTTGTGGATGACCTCCATAAAAAAAACGAAGTAAAATGTTTTGACTACAATTTAGTTGGAAAAATAAATTAAAGAAGTGTGTCATTGTGGATATTTAGAATATTGTATAATATAATTTGTTTTGTTATAGGTGTCTATTTTGAAGATTTGATGTTTGTCTTTGTTCATGTTTGATAAGCATCGTCAACAATTGATTTTTAAGTTCGATTGTAATTAACTATAAATAGGGTTGGATTTGACTCCAAGTTTGATTCTTACTAGGCAAGACTATGATTAATTTTGATTGTTGGATTCCTACTAGCATAGTTGAAGTTGAATTTGGTTTTTATGTAATCTACGATTTAGTTTATTTAATTGCAAAGTTCTCGTCCACCATGAAGTTGATGAGGGCAACATAGAGAGCAATTTTGCTCTTGTAATTGGCAACCTTCAAGAATAGGAGAATATTGGCTTGCACAAGACTGATTATTGGGAAGAATTCAAATCTTGGTGTCACATTGTATACAAACTCTGCTTTTATTAATCATTTTGTGGCAATGCTTCTTTAAAGTTTTCAATAAGGGCATGTGAATGTCCTCACAAATTTAAGGTTATAAAAATCAACAACAAAAGGACTAGTAGAATGTTGAATTGTGAAAGTGCTAGTATTTAATGGTTTAATACAAGTATATAAACAAAAGTGACCAATACATTACTTAAAGAAATCTCTAATGACCAAATTGTGTATTGTGTATTGAGTATAAGACATTATAGTTAAATTTTTAATTCACAAACTTCTATTGTTAAATTAAGTCAACCTTATTTCCACCATGTATTTATTGATTGACAACAGTAATCATATTTATTGTTAAAGTGCCCACCTTTGAATTAGATGTTAAGTGGTCGTTTGGCTACTATGGGTTAGGGTGGTGTTATCCTAATCATAATGCACAACAGGCATTTTGAGTGAGCTGCTAACAAGATTAGTTGTTAGTGTATTTCCATGTGCCACAATTTGCAAGACCACTAATTCCAAAGAACCATCTAATGATCAAATATCTAGCTTGCATGCCACCTCCCTATTCTATCAATCTTCCATGACTAATTGGAAATAAGGTGGATAAAGAGTTTTTATTTTAGTTTTGGGCTTGAAACATGAACAAACTAAGGAACCTTATGTGGGTTCTCTACAACTCATTCCTTGATCTAGAGCTTCCAATATTGAATATGCTCCAAAAGAAGTAGGCATGAATCTAATTTATGTTTTCATCTCCAATTTGCTAAGAGGGAAAACTAAAAAGAAACAAATCTTGTGAAGGGAATAATTCAAGTGCCTAGATTGGCGTCTAGTTATGTAATCTTCATGGTTGCATTCTAAAGTATAATGGGATCTTTCTTGTATTTTATTATTTACTTTCCTTTATATGTGCCTACCCATGTATGTATGTTGACATCTTCTCAATGAATCCATTTTAATGTTGATACCAAGCCAAGCATGATACCCTTTTGAAAATTATGTAGTTTGTCAAATACATTATGTTGGCTTCATTTTTTTTAGGTTAGGTACACTTTGAAATATTGCAATAATTCCTTACATGGGTATAGAAATTCTATGTCATATCCAAAATATATATTTTCTATTTAATGGTTGCACCTTTCCACTATAGCCAAATTATATTTTGTTAGAGTAATCATTCATTAGCTATTAATTAATTAGTTTTTAATTGATTATTAGACTAATTTCACTTCATGCACTTAAGCTAAACCTAGGAGTTTTTTTTTTCTTTTATTAGTTTGAGCTATTATTAGTGAAACATAGAGAAAAGGTGGGATAAGAGAATATCTCCAACCCACTTTCTCTATATTAGGGTTTCATTCAAAAGATGAGATCCAAGAATCTTGAAACAATTATCAACCCAAGAGGTGAATTGAATCAAGATTAAGGGACCTTACAATCTTTCCTTTACACAAGGATGGGGTGGTGAGCTAGATCTTAACTTTGGGAGAAGGAATTAGGCTAATGAACAAACTCTAATCATAGATCTAACACATCAAATGCATGAATTAAACACAAAACAGAAAGAATCTGCAACTTTTTTGGGAAAATAAGAAGGTAAGAATGTTATGCACCTGGTGAAATCAAAATTTTCTATGAAGCTGACATAGACTCATTCGCCAACAAAGGCTAATGGGTCCCGGTAGGCCTATTTCAGAGATTCTAAACTAAAAATAGAAGCTTGTAATGTTTGTGATCTATTGCCTCTCAGCCCCTAACAGGGACCCATTCACCAGGGTCCTGTTAGGCTCTTCCAAGGATCTCTGAATCTAGGTTTCAACTTCCAAGTCTGCTCTTCTCCTTTCGACCTCAAAATTCTTGTTTTCAAATCTGGATCTGCCAATAATCTACAAAACAAATTTGGTTGTTTGTTGTTGGATAGGGGTTTGCCTTAGTCAATCCCCTTTATGGTAATTAAACCCTTGATGATGAATGAAAATATGAAACATGCAATAATGTGTGTGATCCTAATTTTGTGCCTCATTTCCTAGGCAATTGACCTTAAATTTGGTGATGAACTTTCTTCTTAGGCCTTGGAGCTAGAAGTTGGCCATAGTCTTGATACATTAAAATCTCAAATTATGGGTTTGATTTCAAAACTCTAACATTACACAAAGTTTTAACAATTCAAATAGATCCTCCATCTTTGATTTTATTTTAGCTGGATAAGGTTTGAGCTTGAAATTTTCATTCTAAAAATTAGGAGAGGATCCATTAAACATGAGTGGAAGGGGAATTTTTTCTTGATTCTAGTGATGGAACAAATTAAGGTAATTCATGTGTGTGTCCTCATGAATATCACTATGAAGATATCACTCTTCACATCCATCTTTAAAATTGGCCATCTCTAAGAGGCCACAATAGAAAGGATAAGGAAAGTAGAATCCATCTTTTCTATAGGAGAAAATATCATAGAGTATTAAAAACCATCTACTTATAAAAAACCCTTAGCAATAAGATGATCCTTATAACTTTCAATAGAAACATTGAATACATACTTGGTGTGGTACACCTACTTGCACTGAACCATATTTTTTCCCTAGGAAGAAAAAAAATACCATATGTCATCCCTCATCAAAGAATAATACTTCCCTCCAATAGCATAATTCCACACCATGATAATATAAGCCTATGAAAAACTCTGTAAATAAGTAGATATAGGATGCCTCAAAATAATAGTGCTAAAATTCTATGAGTGGGTGTGGGGAGAACTCGTAGGATCACCAACTAAAGGTCTAACCTCTTGAATACTACTATGGGCCCATCTAGGAAAAACACAAGTAGAGGTAGTGGGTGAAGGTGGCGGTGAAGGTAATGGTGGATGAACAAGACCATCGTCTAAATTATCCTCAAGTGTGAAGGTATCCTCATGTGATGAAGAATATAAAGTATATAATGAGGAATAAGAAGTGGATGGACGATGCATCTATGTGAATAACTCATCAAACTAAAAATCTTTCCAAAGGTAGAAACCCCTATTGGTTGGATAAAACTACTAATAATCCTTCACATCTTCACAGTATCCAATAAAAATGAATGGTTGACTCTTCTTCTTTGTTTCCTTGCACCATCCATCTATTATGAACACTCAAGAATCACTACCAAATAACCTAAAGAGGGAAACATCAAGCTTGATATTGTGCCAAGCCTCCTCTAGAGTGATATTATGAACTACCTTGCACCTGGAGTGCAATTATAAATATAGTTAACACAACTGACTACTTCAACCCAAAAAGATAGGTCCATAGACCATGACTAAAGAAAATAATTTTTCATCTCCCTTATATATATGTTCTTTCTTTTAGTGACACCATTCTATTTATGGTTGTAGGGAACTAAATACTAATGATGTATACGGACATGCTTAGTGCAATAATGTTAAAATGACTAATTCACATATTCCCCCCATTATTTGTATGTATCTACAGAATAGAAGAAAATTATTTCTTCTCCACAAAAAATGTGAATATCATAAAAGTGGTGAAGAAATCATTCTTGTACTTAATAAATTACACCCGTGTGTGACAAGAGTAATAATCAATGAAGGTGAGCACATAATTGGATACTAAAAAGAGGGATTTACGAATGACATGAGGTTACTATGTACCAACTCAAGCAAGGTTGTAGCATGGCGAACCTTAACCTTAGGAAAGGGTTTCCTAATAATGTTTTCTAAGGAAACAATCACAAAAAACTCCCTCTATGCAAGAAACCTTAGGAAGACCAACTACCATATTTTATGTACTCAGCTAGTAAAGATACCTAAAATTGAGGTTTTTGAATCTCTTGTGCCAAATTTTGCTCAAATAATCTACATGGTGAATGTGTGATGATCCACAACACAAATCAAAACTATGAAACTTGTACAAAATAGACCCATAATCAACTCATCCTAAAATAATATTTGTTCTTAATAAATTGTAGTTCTCTAATAACTATATCATGTGGGTAGAACTTAACTATCTTCTCAACCCTAGTATGGTGAATCTAGTATATGGAGAGAAGATTGGTAGAAATCTTGAGAACATAGAGCACATCCTCAATGCAACCATCTATAAACTCTTTAGTACCTGACACAAAAATAAAAAATATATGGGTATTTTCCCTCTAACATGAGATGTAGAACTATCAGAAGGAGACTTAATTAGATCATGTAAGTTTCTCATATGACGAGAGGCTCCTAAGTCAAATATCCAACTCTCTATGGATGAATTCAAACCTTTATTTGTAAGTCCTTGAACTTTGCTAGGTTTATGAATATCAATATTATGTTTCTTCATGGCCTCTTCGAAGGTTGTGATCCTTTGATGATAAAGTTTCATGTCATGGCTCAGTAGTCCATAATAAGAACATGATCCTTTATTTTTATTTGTCTTGGAGAGACTCTTACTTGACTTAGAAGAAGCGGATTGTGTGTCAATTGTTTTATCATGTCCAATTTTTAAATAATTTAATTTCATGGAAAAAAATATCATTCCAATATTTTCCACGAACTAAGGTTGGGCTTAATAAAATAATTTATTTAATATTTACTTCTCAGACCTATAACAATTTATATTTTCAAAGAATATTAATGAGGCTCAGATTAAATATTGAATATATTTTATTATTTTATGGTGATAGAAACCAAAATTGGGGTGTGGTATTTCTTATGATAAGGTTTTTAACCTCTAGTCTCAAGTGGTAGTCAATTATTGGTAGATTTTTCAACAATTTTTATAACAACTTGCATATGAGGAGTTATCTTCTAACATTGTTCAAGAATCTTATACCAATCAAAATTGTGAGCTTATTTGGAGGGAAAATGATAAAAAAATAATTTTTAAATTTTTTTTTTAAAGATGGTTATTTGGATTTGATTCTTTATTTTTTTGCAGGAAAAGTCACATTTCAACATCTTTTGCTATTTCATCTTCACAACTTTACATTGTATGAACTCAGTGTTCTACAATATCCTTTGTGGATGAAAAACCATAGAGAATTTTGGATTGTGGAAAAAAACCCATGAATTAGAGGAGTAAGAGGATGAAACCCCTTTGATTCAAGAGGGCATTCTCATCCAAGGAGTACATTAGAGCTTCATTAGTTATTGTAAATCAATTAGTTTTTGTGTGTTGTGCTTGTGTGTAGGTGTGGGTTTGAAATTTGATTTCTAGATTTTTTTTTAGTTTTTTTTGTTGTTGTATGGTGTGTATTTTGATGGTATATTATTTCTTAAGACCATTCATTTGAGTTGTAGCATTCTCACTACATGTGGGTGTAGTTTGACAATGATTTGGTGAGGGTTTATGTGTAGGATAAAGTTGTAGTTTGGTTTCTATATTTGATATAAATATTATTGTTGTTGTGTGGAGTGAATTTTTTGTCATTATATTTCTCACATGATCATTCCTTTTTTCTATAGTATTCTCATCTCAAATTGGATTAGTTTGGCAATGTTTCAAGTGAATTTTCCTATGTATTTATCAACTTTTCTAGTAGTAGTTTTGTTGCTATTATTTCCATATTTTATAGTGTTGTTGTAGATGTTGTAATGAATATCATAACAATCCTCTTTTATGTAAACT
This sequence comes from Sequoia sempervirens, assembly GCA_007258455.2. NCBI lineage: Eukaryota > Viridiplantae > Streptophyta > Pinopsida > Cupressales > Cupressaceae > Sequoia > Sequoia sempervirens. The sequence goes on from VDFB02028842.1 coordinate 10,283, forward strand.
TCAAATCTAAAACATTATATTAATTTTGAAAGTATTTTAAGTTATTTTGGTGCAACCTTGAGGTTGACTAGATAGCTAGTTTTGATGATTTATAGTGGTTTTGGTGTATTTTGATTTAGATGAATCATATCTAAAAATATTCAGTTGGTGCATTACATTTTTCTTCTCCTTAGAGGGATTCCCACTTGATGAGGTTGATTCTACCATAAGTTTTGAAGAATTATTTCATTTATCATTAGATTTTTGTGAGAGGATATGATTGTATCCATGGAGAGTAACTTAGATTATTCCCTCAGAGTCTATTGAAAAATTTCTTAAAATTTAGCATCTTAAATTCAACACCAAGAGCATTCATTTTAGAGTTCAAGGTAAAAGAAAATATTGGAGATGGGCCTTTTAACTTAGATAGGATCAATAACACACATTCTTTATCTATTTTTTATTTGTCACATCCTTGAAGATAACACAATAGAGACTTAAACTTAACTAGGAAGTCTTCAATCAAAGGAAATGAATCAAGTGATAGAGAATCAATCCAACATCCAATTGAAGACCATAAAATTTATTGATTGTACCAAATAGATCATTCAATTTATCCCATATTTATTTAGGTGAAGTGCAATTTACAAGATGCGATTGAAGGTTATCAACACATGCAAGCCAATGATTACCATGTTGCTTCATCTAGTTTTTCCAATAAATAAATTATTTATATTTCCTTATAAGTTATCAGTGTTATTCACTTAACATTTAATATAATCTCATAGATTGAATTAATTTGTGTACTTTGAACTTCTAGGTGTGATAGTTATGTGGAGTTACAAGATCAATTTTAGGATCTATAACATAGTTCAACGCAAATAGGCACTTGAAATTGTGCCTTCCAAACCCCCCAAATTTGATTAGTATTATAAAATATCCCCCCCTACAAAAAAATAAAGTTTTGATTATAGTTTCATGACTTGAAAGCCTAAATCAACCATTTATAATAAAAAATTAAAAAAATTAAAAAAATTAAAAAAATCACATTTTCTTATCATTTTCAAAAAGATAATCTTGTTAAGCCTAAAAATTATATGTATAATTAAATTTCTTCCCATTTTTTAATATGTTTAAAAAAATTCAAAATTTTGTTAAATGAGGTGAAAGTTATGCCCCATAAAAAATACTATAAAAATTGACTTTAGAGGCCAAAAATAGTCTTAACATAACAAAATTTGGGAAAAAAATAATTTTTTTTCCATAGCATATTGGATAGAGCCAAATTTTTATCAACTATTCAAGTTCAAAAAAATCTTCTCAAGGTGTAAATTATGCCAAAAAAAAAAGTTATAGGCACTTAGAAAGGGGTTTTTTGTTTCTTGTTGGCCATTAAGTAGATGTAGGGGGTTCCACTAGTGGTTGGTGTTGTGGAAACAATATTACAACATTTTAAAAATGATGTAGTAGAAGCAAGCAAAGGGGACTTGAATGTAATATATGTAGTTGACCTTTAATTCCCTTAGTCAAATGTGTTTAAGACCATGCAAGGCCACCATGTTCAAGGGCATGCTATCATGAAGAGATGTACCCAAAGTAGAATTTGAAAAATACGAGGTTGAAATCAAAGTACCAAGGTTTTATCCCAAGACCATGACTCCTCAAATTTGTAAAAATCACAACTATATAACAAACCTCAATAGAAAACTACAACATCAAGCCAAGCAAGTGAACCAAAGTAGATAATAAGAAATAGTGAGATTTATAATGAAATTTGTATAGTAGTTAATAAGGAACATGGAAGATCAAAGCACGAGGAACACAAATGTTGAAAAAATTTTGTATTCCATAAAACTACTATGTATAGAAATAATGGAAGGAAAAAACTTCCACTATAGTTGTATAAATTTTGAAACATGGAGAAGCACACCCTCTACCTTAACTGAGACAAAAAGAATCCAATTCTTGTGGCCATACCAATCCCTATGACCAAATCTTTATTGATCGCTTTGAATTCCAAGATAAAAAGTGATTGGTGATCTTAGCATGAACATACCAACAAAGATAAAGTGTGTATGGTTCTTTTGGTAGCTTCCACCCAAAGAATAAAAATCTATTAGGACACTAACAAGGAATTGAATGAGGGTTATTGTGTCTAACAATAAACCCCCTTAGTCACACAAACACGAGACACTATTAAAAATTTCCTAGAAAACACTAGATTGATTGCTACAAACTAGAGATTTTGAAAAAAATATTTTTTTATACAAGTAAAAATATGTGAAATCCATGTGTTGTAGGTATAAGTCCCTCCAATAAATTTTTGTATCAAAATTGATGAAATGATAAGCAATTTTATACCTTTTTCATGTCTTTTAGACTCAACGATGATGTTTATTTGGCTCCATGATGTACTAATTATAGGGCTAAGTTGGAGATTCAAAGGAAATTTGAAAGGGATTTTTTATTCTTGGCTCTGATATCATGTTGGAGTAGCAATATGATGAATGAAAAATTTAATAAATTTCATAAATAAACTTGCACAATGAAAATTAAAAAATTATCATTAAAATGAATAAAATAATACAATGAGCTCCTTGTATATGCAAGACAGAGAAAAAAGGAAGGTAGGAGTAGACAATTGACTAACCCTCCAAAAGTTGTGACACATGTGGAAACAATTGGGAAAACTATGAAGACATGTGTAAAGTCCTTATGAGGTGAGATAAAAATATGAACAACCTCTAAGTGAGCTTAAGTGCAATGTGAACAAGTCTAGTAGGTAGAAAGTAAACTAGATAGATAAAACCTATTTTCATACTAACATGAAACTCTATAGAAATATGTACATAAAATCATTCTAAACACGTGTTTTAAAAAAATTAAATACCTTACACATAGATAGAAAACACAATTAATTTGATTTCTCCTTTACCTATTTTTTTAGGATGTATATTGTTTTTATTTAAACACTTTGAAATTTTGTAACCCTAAATTTTTAATAAAATTATACTTTAGAAAATAGCATATCAACCATTCTATTTAATACCTATCTCAACTTATGCATATTTCACAATACCCTCACTCAAGGCCTAAATTTGATAGCTCTCACAAAAAAATTGCTTGACAAACAAATTTTTGTCAAATTTAAGTCATTCCCTCACTTCTTGCAAAGACAAATAAAGGGGTTGTCAAAATTTTATATTCCTAAAATGTTTCATTATAAGTATATATGCAATCTCATGAAAAACATGCTATATGGTTGCGCATGTTTTATTCCCTTCTTTTTTCTATGTCCCAAATTTTACCTCCAAAAGTTTCATTGTTAACATAAATAAATACACATAGTCAATACCACTTAATTTAGAAAATAAAAAATTCATGAGACCACTACTTACAAAAAAATCCTAAAACTTTTAAGCAATGATTGCTAAACAAAATAAACTAAACAATAACATGAGACCTTCCTCTTAGACAACCTACCCCAATAGAATATTATATTGAACTAGATGATACGTACATAAATATAATATCCGTTAAACAAATATATTATAATAAATAAACAACACAAAAAATCAATATTATAGAATGAAATAATAAATAATTAAATATATCTCTTTATTAAACCTTTAAATGTATGTGACTTAAAAAATAGAAAATAGTTTTTTAATAAATTCATTTTATTACAATAGAATAATTATAATTAAGAAATTTAATCTTAAATTATTTAAATATTGTGTTTACATTGAATCTTAATCATTTACACATAACTTTTTTTCACGTTTTATATTAAATAAAATATTTGAGTATTATTGTGACTATTTTTTAATATATAAATAATGTATTAATAAAGATAAAGATAATTTATTGATACATACATTTTAATTAAAACATAAATAACTAAAAATGACATAATTCATTATTTTTATTTTTAATTAAAAATAAAGAATTAATGAGTATAATCTATCATTTAAAAAGTATATTTATAAAAAATAATTATAAAGTAATAAAATTATATAAATATTGGAATGTGATACAAAATTTCACAATAATTTTAAACAACACTAATGACAATCAAATAAAAATGAATGTAACTATCTAAACTTTATGAAATTTAAATATTTTCTTTTCTTATATAAATTATTTTGTATTTTCTTTTGATGTGTGCCACACTTTTTTTATCTTTTATAAGTTATATTCCTTTCAATTTCATAAATAAAATTTGACTTTTTTAATATTATTAATATATTAATTTAACTAAAATAATCTTTAAAATAATTAAATATATATTTTTGTTTAATATATGATATATTATTTTTTATACATTTTATCTTCTTCAATAATTATGTATTAATACTTTTTTAATATTAAGAAATTATCTCACGAAAATTCTTCTTAGAAGATTCTAATAGTCAACCATAATATGAATATAGGACAACTATATTATTAATATATTAATTTAATTAAAATAATTTTCAAAAAATTGAATACATATTTTTAAAAATATTATATGTTATTTTTTATACATTTTATCATCTTCAATAATTATGTATGTATCAATATTTTTTAATATTAAGAGAATTGAGGATAATTATTTTTAGAAGAGTATAATAGTCAAACATAATATCAATAGATAACAATTCTCATACCAAACTTTACAACAAGCAGTTAAGACAAATTATAAAGTCTATCCACATTAATAAATCTCATAAGCTATCTAATAAAAAACAATAAACACAATTAGTTTGATTTCTCCTTTGCCTAACTTTTTTTAGGATGTATATTATTTTTATTTAAGCACTTTAAAATTTTGTAACCCTAAATTTTTAATAAAAATATACTTTAAAAAAACATGTAGGCCATTCTATCCAATACCTATTTCAACCTATTCATATTTCACAATACCCTCACTCAAGACCTAAATTTGATAGTTGTCAAGAAAAAATAGCTTGACAAACATAGTTTTGTCAAATTTAGGTCCTTCCCTCACTTCTTGCAAAAGACAAACAAAGTGGCTATCAAAACTTTAAATTCTTAAAACAAACCTTTAAAATATATATGTAGTCTCATGAATCATTTTTTACGCGATGTTGAGAATCCTATCAAGTTGGGGGTGGCTTTGACCGCGAGGTGCTGCCGGAGCCATGGGATAAAGTCTATTTAGTGATAATGAAATATTTCACGTTGGAAGGAATGTATGGGGTCTGCTACTACTACCACTTTAATTTCCTCAACCACCTTAGGAACCACCTGTATATTTCTATTCCTTTCGTCCTGTATCATGCCCTTGACAGCACTGTGTCAGAGTTTAATGAAGCCACTAATTCTGGAAAGAATTACACTATCCTCCACCAGGGCCTTATATCTAGGCTTTATCATTTCCATATGGTGCTTTTCCCTGCTAGACCTATCACTGTGCAAGAAGTTTCCTCCCTCCCTGCCCTTGATGAAACCCTGGTTCCATCCACTCCCCCTTCTGCTAGTATTTTGGACACGCCGGGCCCAAGCAAGAAAAAATTCCTCAAGAATCCTGCCTTGAAAGCCCATCCCCATGGCACTTCCCCTATTTTGGACCCGGAGGATATGAGTAGGGAAAGAAAGCGGCTCACCCCTACCCCACGCCCTAAGGCGAAAGCCTCTAAAAAAGCTAAAGTCTGCCACCAAATTGACTCTAATGTGGAGATCACTAAGGAAACTAACACCCCCCGTCGCTCTCAGACTAGTTTGTAAGCAGGACAAGATTGGTAGCCTTAAGGAAGCCTCTGATTCGGACAAGGATCTTGAGAGTGACAAGGAAAGCCAAGAGGAAATGGTGGCAGGTGGAGATGACCGGTCGGTGTCGGTGAGCAGTGAGCCCCATGTGTCGAAAAGTTTAAAGAAGGGCCCTTCCGACAACAATGCGTTGGAAATCACCCCCCGGTCCTCTGAGGCGGTTAAAGGAAAAGATCCCTTGAAGAATGATCACAAGGAAAATGACCAGGCTTGGGAACAGGTGGGCTTGCTGAAGGGGAGAGTGGAGAGGCTGGAAAAGAAGGTCCAGGAGGTGACCCAATTTTCCCTGAGGGTCATGCATAGGTCGGCTACCAGCCTCTATTTGCTTCAAAAGGACAAGTCTGCGGATGGTGCTAAACTTGATGCTGATTTCAAGGAGCTGTTCGAGTTCCTCATGGCGGATTGGGCGACTACCTTACATGATTTACCTAGCAAGAAGGATAAAAATTAGCCTGCTGGGCCTGTTTGTTCTTGTTTATTTTATGTTTTGTTTGTTTTTTCTGCTAAACTTGATGGGCCCCTAGTGGTCTTTGGACTTATTTGGTTGGCTTCATGCTTGCATGTTAAACCTTGCCATCTTATGTATTCTGTTACTTTTTGTCTTGATGATGCGCTGTGAGTGATGGCGTTCTTTCTGCTATCATTGGGCTATTAGTGTGCTTTCGATGGATGGCCTTTGGTGCCTTGTTATTTATGGGTCAACACCCTTGTTTTGGCTTTTTATTTCAAAACATGTCATATGGTTGCATATATTTTATTCCCTTCTTTTTTCTCTGTTTTAAATTTTTCCTCCAAAATTTTCCTCATTAACATAAATAAATACATATAGTCATACCACTTAATTTTAAAAATAAAAAATTCATGGGACCATCACTTATTAAAAAATTGCTAAAACTTTTAAGCAATGATTGCTAAATGAAATAAACTAAACAATAACATGAGACCTTCCTCTAAGACAACCTACCCTAGTAAAATATTTTATTGAACTAGATGATATCATACATAAATATAATAGCCAACAAATACATTACAATAAATAAATAACACAAAAAATTAATATTATAGATTGAAGTAATAAATAATTAAATATATCTCTTTATTAAACCTTTAAATGTATGTGATTTAAAAATAGAAAATATTTTTTAATACATTTATTTTATTACAATAAAATAATTATAATCAAGAAATTAAATCTTAAATTATTTAGATATTGTGTTTACATGAGTCTTAATCATTTACACACAATTTTCTTTCACGTTTTATATTAAATTAAAAAAAAGAGTATTGTTGTCACTATTTATTTTTATATATAAAAATAAAGTATTAACAAAGATAAAGATAATTTATTGGTACATTATTTTTTTAACTAAAACATAAATAACTAAAAATGACATAATTCATTTTTTTTTAATTAAAAATAAGGAATTCATTTGAAAAATACATTTATAAAGAATAATTATTAAGTAATAAAGTTATAAAAAATAATCTAATGTGATACAAAACCTCATAATAATTTTAAACATTGATGACAATAAAAAAAAAATTGAATGTAACTATTAAGACTTTAAAGAATTCTATATGAAATCTAAGTATTTTATTTTCTTATATAAATTAGTTTTGTATTTTTCTTTAGATGTGCTTCACACTCTTTTTATTTTTTTATAAGTTATATTCCTTTGATGTCATAAACAAAATTTAACTTTTTTATATTATTAATATATCAATTTAATTAAAATAATCTTCAAAATAATTGAATACATATGTTTTTAATATATTATATTTTTTTTATACATTTTATTGTATTTATTAATACTTTTTTAATATTAAAAAATGTGAGAAAAATTATTCTTAGAAAAGTCTAATAGTCAAACATAATACCAATATAGGGAAATTATATTATTAATATATTAATTTAATTAAAATAATCTTCAAAATAATTGAATACATATGTTTATTTAAAATATTATATATTATTTTTTATACGTTTTATCTTCTTCAAAATGTATGTATTATTTTTTTTAATATTAAGAGAAACCGTGATAATTATCATGCCAGACTTGACAACAAGCACTAAGACAAATTATAAAGTCTATTCACTTTAATAAATCTCATAAACCATCTAATCCAAAAAACAATAAAGACATTATAATTAGTGCACCAACTCATATTCTAAAGGTGATTACCTAAAATGTCTACGTTCACATTGAATATGAGGAAACAATAAGAGTCCATTTTATTATAGAGTTATTTGAAAAGAAACTAAAAAGTTTAGAGAGAACTAAATGGTCTTTTAATGAGTGAAGGCTTTTAAGAACGTCCATGAGATAAAATAGCGTATGGGACCCACGGATCACCAACAACACAGATAAACACCTATCTTAGGAAATTACGAAAGCTTTAAGGCTTTAAGAACGTCCATGAAATCAAATAGCATATGGGACCCACCGATCACCAACATCAGGGATAAACACCTATTTTAGAAAATGTTGGACTACTAAAACAAAAGGTACAATCAATGGTCCATAAACTAATCACATAATTAAAATCATTTCATTTCAATAATGATATTTTTTTCCCTTTGGAAGTTGTGCCCTTGTGAGTTGGTGTGGCATGACAGGTGCCATGGATGATGACGTCACCCCTTTATTCTTGGTCTGATAAATGAATTGTGTACTATACGAACTTACAGCTGCCATTAATGTAGATTGGAAAACTGGTTGCATAAAAAAAGAACATTGGTAGTTATGACCAACATATAATCAATCAATCACGTTTTTCTCGTGAATTGATCTTCTCGCCGGGTGAAAAGGTTACAGATAAAAGTAAGTTTAACATTTTTACTGGGCTGGAATTACCATGCGTTAGGTGGGTAAAGTACCGTTACTGAATTTACGTTGGAGAACTTATCGCCTGGCACTATATAAAATTTGGCTTTACAGCGTGGGAATTGATATCTTTGTCCTTTAATATTAAAGTAAAAGAGGTGACTTCAATTGATTAAACATGTGATTACTGGATTAAATTAAGTGTTTAGTTTATTTCAAATTTAAATTATCAATGTTATCATCATTATTTTAATGATTTAATTTATTTTAATGATTTTTATTATACATTTGTAATGGTGAAATTTGGATATTTGTATTTTTTTTACATTTTGTTTTATTCGGATTAGAGTATTCTTTGTGTAATAATAAGTTTGGTTGAATATTAAATGTGGATCATGGCATTATTCTATCTTGATCTAATCATCATTATTTGTAGAGATTGGTCTTGATTTCTAGATCTCTCGTTCTCCAACATGGATCGTATTTATAGGTATATAATTGACCTAGAGCATTTCCATAGCCACTAATATGAATCTTAAACTTTTAACTATAAATTTAAATTAAATTGTGTCAACTTTTTTCATTAGCTATTGTAACCAACTTGGTCCATGTTTGTATTGGATGGCGATCAAAACTTTTTTTAAGTTAAATGTAGGCGTGGGTAGTGCCCTTAAGAGAGGTATTTTATTATACTATTCTATGCAAAGAGAGCATCAAAAACATAAATTTGAGGGGTATAAATGAAATGAGGAGTGCTTATTAGTACCCTACAAAAGCACATGATATGCCACTTGTTTATTACCATCCTTAGAAGTGTCATCAAAACCAATATAATCATCATCATTAGCATTAGAAGGGTCCTCAATCACTTCCATTTGATTAGACTTATTATGTGTAAAGGTGCCAAAGATGTATTTGTATGCTCATGAGTAATGTCTAATTGAATTACATTTTTATCAATAAGATCTTGAGTATTATGGTTAAATTTGATGCACCTACTCATGATATGTCCATATCTTTGTTTATTACCATCCTTAGAAGTGTCATCAAAACCAATATAATCATCATCATTAACATTAGAAGGATCCTCATTCACTTCCATTTGATTAGACTTACTATGTGTAAAGGTGCCAAAGATGTATTTGTATGTTCATGAGTAATGTCTAATTGAATTACATTTTTATCAATAATATCTCAAGTTTTATGCTTAAATTTGATGCACTTGCTCATGATATGTCCATATCTTTGATGATAATGACAAAATATCTAGCCTTTAGGCATATCAATTGGCTTAATGGAAGGTAAAGTGATGAGATTTTTGTTGCCGAGAGTTATTTTAATATGACACTTGGAGGATCATCCAATCTAGTGAACTTTCTAAATTTATTTGGATTGATGTGTGTGTAATGATGATTTCTATGGTTAATATTAGATCCACCCTTAATGTCCTCATTCTATTTTTTTTATTGATATAGACAATATGATGTGAAGTGCCACTTTTTATTAAGGCAAGCTCACATTTGCATAGACTAGCACATAATGAATGATACTAAATTATAAATTATTTCTTCTTTGAATAATAGAAGGAGACTATTAATGAATAGACTTTGAAGCTCACATAGTCTAGTAATTTAAAATATAGTCAGACAACCATAATTTTTTTATGGATACAATTAGGCTACACATATATTGGAATTTCTACCCTTAAGTTAATTACATATTAAGTAAGCATATACCTATAAGTTTTCCTTGAGCCTAAGCTTCCATGACTAGGCGTCCATACCTTCAAAGTCACCATGGATAAAACCTATCCCTCGAGCTCATTATACCTCTAGGGATTTGTATATTGGTGGATGGTGTGACACACCATCATCCTCACTAATTGAGCTACAACCCATTTGACAAGAAACTATAATTTGAATTGGTTGTCTCTTTGTGGACATTATTGGTAGGCAACATATTATAGTGTGTGAATCCATAATGAGATATTTAATATTTTTTAAAAATAAATTAGTATATTGCTAGGTATTAGGGTTAGAGGGTAATTTTATTAATATTTTTTTTTCTCAAGTATTGGGGGTAAGACCATGGAAGGGGGTGGGGGTTTAGTAAAAAGGATGGAAAGTTGGGTCAAACTAATTTAATACAAGTTTAAATATATCCTTCTTCTCTTTCAGTTTTCGTCAAGACATAAAGGTTAGTTATCTTTATTATTTATGTAGGACTTGCAAACATATTTGTTTAGTTCTAAGTGGACCTACAAAGCAACATGTTTGTATTTCATATAGGGGATAAAGGTTTGGTTCAAGAAGAGGGATACAAAAATTAACTTTTACCTTTATAACCATTTAAAAATGTTTTTCTAATATTCAAGAAAAGAATCAAGATGAGTGAACACCTATATCTCTATTTTCTTATAACAAATCTATATAAATAATTGTTAATTTATTTTCTTGATATAAAAGTGTAGATGGATTCAAGAATGGCCTCGTATTCATATTAACTAGCCCCCTTAAAAAAAATAAGATTTTTTATTAGCAATAAGTAGAAAATTACTATGTTGTAAAAAAAATTGTATTTCATTTGTATAACTTCCAATCTAAATTGACTCAAGATTTCTCATTAAATATGGGTTTGAAAAAAAGTGAAAATGGTACTTTCAATCAAACATGTATGAGGGGTATAAATAAAAAAGGATATAAAAATATTTTTTAAAAAGAGGAACCTAGGATATAATCTAAAAATGGGGGCATTTTAATAGGCATGGTGTAATAGGAGAAGGTATAAAAGTTTACTATTGAGAGGTAGAAATTAAAATTATGGGCATTATTTAAGATCTTATAAATGAATGTGCTATAGGATAATTTTAATAAGTGAATCCCTCAAGGTTGTCTTATATTCTCCTTGTTTGTATATTACATGTTCTTTTATCAATTATTGTCTTAGATTTAATGTTGTAAAAATGTTCAATAAAATCATTTTCTAAATCTCCAAAAGAATAAGTTAAAGTGTACCTAATGTATTTTTCTATTACTTTATTTAATTTTTTTTAGATATAACTTACTTTCATTGATTGTATCTTTGGAATAAGTAGGGATTAGTCATATTTCTTTTCAAGATGCAAATAGGTCTTCAAGAAAAAGTTCAATCTAGGATACATTCAATTAAGTGGGGATGATCAATCATGCATAATGTTTGCATGAATTGGTGGAGAGATATGTTTCAGTTAACTAAGATTGACTTGGACCCACCTTGGGCGCCCAAGTTGGCATCTTTGAGTTAACACCTTTTGCATGAGAAGATATTTACAAGGCTCAGTTAAGTGGGACCATTCTTGGGCGCCAACTTTGAGGTGATGCTTGCAAGATATTTTCTTGACCAACGATCAGTTAAGTGTTTAGTTTGGGGCGCCTAAATTGAGGAGACTTTGGTTTTGACTTCATGTTACAGTGTGGAACTCTAATTGCACAATCTAGGTGTGGTTTTGTGTGAGGAGCTTTATGCTCTTGTATTTGATAACTCTTATGAGTTTACATGCTCATAAATTATCTATTTATTGCAACAATTGTATCATAGTTTATTGCAAGTTTTACAGGTTGAGCTTGTGCATGTGTGAGGGTTTGAAGCATGGCATGGGATGTGTGGATTCATGCTTGGTCACATGGAATGCATGGATAGCTTGTGTTGCAGAAATTGTATGAGAGTTTTGTACAGGTTGTGAAAAAGGATTGTTGAAGGCAAGGAAGCATATCAATCATCCCCACTTAACTAGATGTATCCACCTGTTATCTATCATGCAACTAAAGTCATTAGTCATGCAACTCAAGTCAACTGAAGTCAACTAGCATTCAACTCAAACTAACTACATGCAACTAAAGATATCTGAACCATAACTAGACTGAACTGAACTAAACTGAACTCCACTCATGTAAATATCAATCCCTAACTTGTAGGAACTTTAGATGTGATGAACCTAGTTTTTGGTCTAGTTTTGGGTAGAATTTATAGTCTATTTGCTCATAGATGTCATGGACTTTAATGCTTAAGTGTTGGTATTGGCATAATGTTTCCCTCAAACCATTGGCATTTGATATTATCCTATCTCTGCAAGATTTAATGATATTTGGCATAATATGTGAACTATCTATATTGATTTTGCATGTGGTTATTGAATGTTTCTTAAGGTGGTTATAGATGTGTAGTTATTATGCATACTAACCTTGCCATGCAGATTTAATATGCTAAGTTGAGGAAGACACCGCCAACTAGGCATGCACTATAACATCCAGTAAAGGAATCACTCCAAGTCAAAGAAGGTCGACGACAGAAGATTCTCCATGTAGCCGAGTGTAACTGCCTTTTTGTAGTAGACTTTAATGATCGAGCATGCACGGGCATTACTGTTGTGTTGAGTTTGCATTTGACTTGCATGTCTGACCCGATTCCATGCATGCATAACCATCATCGCTCCACTTTCCCTACTTTCCCTAATTGGCATCCTCCCAGTCGTGGAGTTGACTACCATGTTTAGCTGTTAGCATAAATAATAATCTGATGCTCCTTCCTCCTTAGTTAGTTAGTAAGCTAGTGAGAATAGAGGAAGAGGTTGCACGATTTGATATTGTACTCCAGTTTCAATACATTACTTTTGTAAGCATGATTTATAGTGAATGAAATAAAGTTCTGAGTTTGAGCATTCGAGTTCTTGTTAGTTTAGAGGATACTTATCCAAGGGGACCCACATGGTGAGTAATCTGTCTTATTAGTTTAGCATTAGTTTAGTATTACTTGTTTAATGCTTAGTTAGAAATCTGGCATTGACTGTTCCTGTAGCCACTAGAAGTCCATTATGTGTTTGTTCCTACAGCCAAAGTAGATAGTGTAATTTCCTGTTTGTTGCTTAGATCTTTCATTCTTGTTATGCATTTCAGTTTAGCATAGTTTTTGGTTGATGTTCAACATTTGCTTTATTTCATTTTCAAGCAATTTACTTCCAATATTGTGTGTTTCTTAGCTGTAGATTAGAAATGGCTACTTAAGAGTTCCCAGTGCACATACTGTGCTAGCCCATTTCAAGTTCACATCCCTGGATTGACAATTTAAATGCACCTTCATGATGATTAAAGTAGCTATTTAGGTTAGATGTCCAATCTATGAATCATGGTTGTAAAGGCCGAGTTATCAGATCATTTGTTCCTATAGACGTTTTCCTTGCAAATGCTCTTCCTCCAGCCACTGTTCCTCCAAACATTCTTCCTGTAGCCACTCTTCCTGCAGTAATTGTTCCTACAGACAGACTTCCTGCAACACCAAGTATGTTCCATACATTGTTGCCATCTAAACTAAAGGTACCATGTATTAATGAAGCAGCGATGATAGAATTAACTACACAAGTCCAAGTGTTTGAGGGAAAATATCCTAATGTCAATAGTAAATTCTCATTAAATGAAGAGCAACAATTGTTATTGGAAAACCTATTAAGGGACCATCAACATGCATTTGCATGGGATTATCATGACATGAAGGAACTGGATCCTAAACTTTGTACCCATGGAATTTATATTAGAGATTATTGCACTCCAGTAAGATAGCCACAAAGAAGGATTAATCCTGCACTAAGAGAAATTGTGAAAGTAGAACTGTAGAAATTACTAGATGTAGGATTTATCTACCTCATTTCAAATAGTTAGTGGGTGTCTCCATTAGTGATTGTGCCCAATAAAGGATAGAAATGGCGAGTTTGTGTTCATTATAGAGAACTTAATGTCGCTAATTAAGAAGGATCACTTTCCTTACCCTTTATTGATCAAGTTTTGGACAGACTTGCAGGAAAACAATACTTCTCTTTTCTAAATGGATTTAGTGGCTACAACTATATCCAAATTGCACCAGAAGACCAAGAAAAGACCACATTTACCTATCCATGGGGGACCTATTCCTATTCAAGCCCCATTTGGTTTGTGCAATGCACCTGCAACTTTCCAGAGGGTAGTCATTAGCATATTCTCATACATTTCTCATGATTACATGAAAATCTATATGGATGACTTCACCACTTATGGTCTTTATTTTTATCAAGCATTGGAAAATATCATGAGAGTCCTACAAAGATGTGAAGATCAAAACTTGTCATTAAATAGTGAAAAGTGTTTCAGATGATGCAAGAGGGTGTATTTCTTGGCCACTACATCTCCCACTTGGCGAAATTCAAGTAGACCTTTAAAAATTGGAGGTAACTTCAAATCGGGCTTCTACACTTGAAAAATAGAAGGATGTTAGGAGTTTCCTTGGGTCATGCAAAAGATAATATAGGTGATTCATCAAGGATTTTAGCAAGGTAGTAGCACCATTGTATACCCTTCTCTACGCCAAAGGATGTTGAATTTGTGGATTTTGAAGCTGACAAAGGCATTTTGACTTGAAGGGCGTTCAATTCATGCTCCTGACTCAAAGCACCAATTGGGAGTTTCTTCCACATCCAATAATCGAGCGCATCAAACCATGCCATAGGAGCAGCCTTTAGGCGCGGTTTGAAAATGTTATTTACTTTGTTAGCAAAATTTGTATGAGCTAAATTCAATTATACAATGACAAAGAAAGAGATGCTGGCAGTAATCTATGCACTGAACAAATTCAGACATTACATAACGGGTTACCAAATCTTTGTGCACACTGATCATGCAACCATTAGATGTCTCATGAATAAACCTTTGATCATAGGTATATTGGCAAGATGGTTATTGTTGATGCAGGAGATTGACATAACCATTGTGGATAAGCCAAGGAAGGAAAATTTTGTTGCAGATTTTCTTTCAAGGATAACTACATCAGAAGATAATCAGCCCATAGATGACTCTTTCTCTGATGAGCATCTATTCTCTCTCAGTGTACAAATGTTGACATAGCCAATTACTTGGTTACAGGTAGAGTTCCTTCTGACTTCTCTCTAAAAGAGAAAAGGTCACTCACTAAAAAATATTTTCCTTTCTCTTGGATTGTTGGATGTTGTTTTATACTAGACCTACCATGTCATGAGAAGATGTGTGAGAAGATGAGACATATGACACTTTGCATGCATGTCACAACAAAACCATGGAGGACACTTTGTAGCCAAGAGGACAACAATGAAGATTTTGAACATAGGATATTAATAGCCAACACTCCACAAGGATGTAGGAAGCTATACTAGAAAATGTGATGATGTCAAAGAATGGGAAAACCAACCAGATCTAATGAGATGCCACTTTTCCCTCAGGTAGTAATCACTCCCTTTGACAAGTGGGGATAGGATTTTGTGGGACAAATTGACCCTCCATCAAATGGTAAGTCTTATATACTAGTATGCACTGATTATGTAACTAAATGGGTAGAAGTTAAAGCCATGAATCATGCAAGAGATAACAAGGTTGCGAGTTTCTTTATGAGGATATTTTCACAAGATACGGAGTCCCAAG